>JAZGLO010006674.1:810710-975111 GCA_036873155.1 Biomphalaria sudanica
AAGTAAAACTTTACCCTTATTCCCGAAACAAATAACTAATTCCTAATCATGTCATAACAGGTACAAAATGTGTACACGTTATAACTCTCACTTCCCAGTCTCGGATCTGTTATGTGGTTGGATGCTATCCCTTACTAAACATTAATCAATCAAAGAATGGACCAGTTAATACATTAATTAGTGGTAATTAATTAATTAAGTTTGAAATTGAAAAAGGGAAATAAATTTTAAATTATTAAGATATATGGCTGTATATGTACCATTCTTTCCCATACATGGGTTTAATAAAAGTATTGTGTATATTTTGCTTGTTAAACGAATCACGGCAATCAGGACTGTCTTAAAGAAAAAGAAGCAATAGCTCGCTAGAGGCACTGGATAAGATATCGCTTTAACAAAATCAAATTCCTTTTGATTGATTCTGTGAATTCTTTTGATTTTTCATCACTGTTTGTCTAGCATCAATTTTTAATCATCAAGTTTTAATCATCCTGATCATTACGACTGGAGCAGACATATTGATTTTTTTTCCATTAGTATTTATTATAGAATTCTTGTTTATTATGTTTTGCACTTATCAGACTTACTTGTTATTTGATCATTTAGTATTGAGAACCTGGTGTAAAAGATTGAATTGATATACAACTGTCTACTATCATTTCTTATTTGTAAGAAAACTCTCTTGTGTGTTCAATAACATTTTATTCAGAAACAATGCATAATGAAAGATTGAAACTTTGTCAATAAAATGTCAGATATTATGACGTATAACATGATTTCTAGAAATTTCACCAAGTGCGCATCAAAATCCTAGGAGACTGTTACTACTGTGTCTGTGGCGCCCTGGAGCCTCGAACGGATCACGCGGTTCTGTCCATCCATATGGGCCTCAGTATGGTCACTGCTATCAGGTAAGATGCTTTAAATTCCCTGCAAAATATCTCATTAACAGCAACATTACGGCTCTGTTTAGTAAAACTCAAAACTTTACTTTTTTTTCCTAAGTCAAGTAAATTAATATATATTTTAAAAATTATCTCTCTATTTTTTTTTATTTGTACAATAGCACAGTGAGGCAGTCGACTGGCAAAGATGTCAACATGAGAGTGGGGGTCCACACAGGGGCATGCCTTGGGGGAGTACTAGGTCAGCGCCAATGGCAGTTTGACATTTTGGGTAAAGAGGTCACAATGGCCAACAAGATGGAGAGTGGTGGCCTACCCGGGTAAGAAAATGTGGATGTGCTGTTAATTTTAAGAAATGGACGAAACGTAGGATGTATCAAAATATGTCTACGCTCCATTAAAACTTAGATCTACTGTTCTGAACATGCTTTTGAAGTTTTGAAGTGGAAACCATTCGTGGTCGTAAAAAACAACTTTTACTTTACAAAGGGGAAGCTACCATTAATATATTAAAAACAAGCAAACGAGAGTTGTCGAACATACTCTAGATTTAGTAACATACTCTAGATTTAGTAACATATATATATAGGACAGCTATTTACGATTTCTAAGAATTATAATGAATTGAATGACCAATTTCAGACGAGTGCACATCTCTGAGGCGACCAAACAATGCTTGAACGGAGAATTTGAGTTAGAAGATGGACATGGTGGAGATAGAGAGGAAGAGTTGAAACTGAAAAACATTACCTCCTACCTGGTGAAATCAGTGATCAAACCTGTAAGCTGTTTCTAGATCTAGTTTCTGGATCTAGATATAGGTCTATAATGCATCTAGCCCTAGATTTAAACTGTAATTTTCATTTAGATCTATCTAGATCCATAACAATTTTATCCATCTTTTTTTTTACTCCTTTTTTTTTTCAAAAATAAAAATGTTATGTAAAATGTTTCACATGTCAGGGACATGTTTCGGATGTTCCTTCTATAGTTTAGTATGCCTTGGCAAAAAAGGAAATCAAAAACCCAATTCATACTTTGCCTAACAGCTTTAGGCATTCCAAAGAATGCCAAAACTTTGCAATTTGCTGGTAACATAAACAAAAATTTCTATCAAGACTTAAAGGTCCAAAGGGTTACAAATAGTAACAAAATTTTTAATTCGACATAGCACTTTAGTTCACTTGTGAACCTAAATATTTAAATTAATGCTAAAGCTAATATTACCTTTAAAAATATTGCAAAAAAGATCAATACAGAGTTTCTCTACTTGATTACACTGATGTTATCACAACCAATCTACTAGAACTATTGTCTAACAAGACTATTGTCTTAATGGTCTTGGGCTGAAACCGTTCCTGCCCCATCTTGTCATTGTGCATTTGGGCTAGGATCTAATAATCTTCAATTTTAAAGGAACATTAAAAACATGTAAAAATAAACAAACTTGTAGGATACAGATTAGACTTAGATATAAATTTAATAATAAAAAAAGTAAATTACTTTTTGAAACATATTGCTTGTGAACATTTTTCTTCATTAAAACACTATCACTTATTCGTTCCATTAGTTTCCCATCAATTTGCCATGCCTCAATGACTAATCAGCTAAAACTAAATTTAACATTAGTTCACAAGCGATGCCATGGCGATGTCAATGTTTTTATTGTTTGTACTCTTGTGTGCAGTATCCAGAAGGAACATTGGATAAAGTGACACAGTCCTCACCCACAAAAATAATAAGCAATGGGAACAAAAAGAATCAGGTTACTGATAAGAAAGAGAGTTCTGTGGAGGAGGAGACCACTGACAGTGGTCATACAATAAGCAAAGAAGAAGAATACACAAAAGAGTTGAGCATGAGGCTGCAGCATGAGCTTCTAGCTAAAGAGAAAGACAGGTGACTATACACAAGGAAAATTAGGAACTTTATGATAACATTTTGGGCTTATAATATTGACACACATATACACTGAAATTTACTTATAGTTTTGAAACATTATTATCCAATGTCATCTTTTTCTAAACTTTTTTTCTAAACTTTTTCTAAACTTGGATCACATGTTGATTTTTAAAGACTGATATTTAACATTTCAAATGTTAAATGATTTATACATTTGTACTATGAAATGTGCATCATGTAAAACCTGTTTTAACTTATGGAAAAACTTACTAGATTTCCTATAGTTGCCATAACAAAACATAATGTTACTTTGTTTCTATAAGAGTAATGAAAAACCTTTCCATAAAAATTTTCAATAAATTAATTTATGAAAAGTTCTTATTTTTGCCTTTTTAAAAATCGTATTTGTAACATTTTGTATCATCATTTTTTAATCTATAAAACTAACCCTTTCTTTACATTCCAGTGTTTTATCTGGGACACTTCAACCTTTGACCCTCACTTTCAAAGAAAAGCAACTGGAGACAAGGTATCACCAAAGATCAGATAGCTATAATGGTCTCCCTTTGATGGCCCTTTCAGTGGCCCTAGTTGTCATACTTGGGGCTAAACTTTGCATACTTCCCAGGTAAGAAGCCATCAAAAGTTCCTTTATGTGAAAATAATAATAATATATATCATTAATATCCTTGAGAAAATTGGTATTATAATTGTGTGTATATTACACAAATAAAATATTTGTTGATAGCTAATATAATATACATTCCTACAACTTTTGAAGAAGTCATATTAGTCACTGGAAAGAATTTTACCCAGCAACCAGGCATGGACCAGGAGCTCCTCACTCCATGTTCTGTCTGAAGGCCTTAGTCATGATCATAGTCACCATTATTGGGTTGGGTATATATATATAGATATATATATATATTGGCATGCATTGTACTGGAACAGGTGTAGTTTGCTATAAGTGATTGAAGGCAGTGTTAACCACAGGAGATTTTTTAGTACATTTTTTATTCAAATATTACATGTAAAGTTCAAAGCAATAATTTAGCTTTTATTGAATAATTTCATTGCAATGGAAACAAAAGCATTTTTTTTGCCTGTTTTTCAGATTGGTATTTTCTCTGATGATAAAATGTTAAAATCTGGCACCAAATGGTGCTTTTTTTAAAAAAATTAATGGTTAGTTATAGTAATAATAAAATTAGCAGTTATAATAATTAATAGTTAAAAAATAATTATTAATGTACTTGATATGTAAATACAAAGTCGAACTCTGTAGGTCAGTTTAAATCAACTGTAGGGGTTGTTTATTAGTATGTGTGTAACACATGCTTCCTAAAATAATTTTGTTTATTATAATATAATAATAATTTTTTTTTTCAAGGACATAAGTAATATTTAAATTATATTAGACTGCTATATTAATATCTAATGTTCAATATTGTTTTTTTCTTAGTTTGATTTGTAAAGTAGACATGGTTTTAATTTTTAACAAATATTTTTTCTTCATCAGATCAGGACTTCTTATTGCAATCTACCTCTCAGGGGACATTATTCTTTTTGCCATGTCTGCTGTTTCTTTATCTTTAACATTTAGACATGTTAGTACTGGATTAATAATACTATAAAATAAATAGACCAAGAATATTTCTTTTGAAGAATACAATTTATTGTAGTATAAAGTAATGACATAATAAAGATTTCCAGCAATTAGGAAAAAATGATTATGGACAATAGGAATTTCTGCTTAATTACTCAATAGACTTAATGTAAATGAACATTATTACCAGATATACAAGATAGAATGATGTAGCCAATAGTAACATTTTTGTATTCTCATTGATCAGTATTTCCCACGTAGCATCATCCAGTTTGCACTAACAATTGACAGACATGGTACATTCAAAATGTTGTGGGGCATCAGTGCCTGCGTCATTTTCTTCATTTGTGACTCTTTACCCTCCGTAAGTAACAACTTCTTACACATGTTCTGTTTTGCACAGAGACGTATTAAATTTTTTAAAATACAGTAAAACTACAAAAGACAACTCCATGATCAAAATTGGCAAATGTGTTTAAAAAAAATAATGACATAGGCACATCTCATGAATTACATAGCAAATAACAGCAGTGAGAGAGTCTAATTCCCCACAGACTAAAATATAGCAGCCTAGTATGTGGCTTTACTTCAACTTAAAATAGCTTCTGCTTCTAGAAGCATGACATTGCTAGGATGCTTAAAAAGGGAGAGAAGAATTTGGGGCAATCAGTTAAGAAATGTACTTCTAGTGTCAAAGGTTTTCTCTCTTAGTTCTATAAATGTAATTATACTACCCTTAATCATTAAATCTTTTTATCATTTTATATTACACTTTGTGAGCTTTGTGTTTCAAATTATAGTTTCTTAGCTTGTGTTTTAGCATATTATTTGATTCTAAACTTTGTTTTATGGTATCCTTCCTATTGAGATGACAGATGCTTTTTATAAACATAAATATAATACAATAATTATATTAATTATCATTCCTTATTCATGAGCTGCCAGCCTTTATGCAGTTTACTCGAAAAGAGCTTCTTCTTCTTCTTCTAGCCAGCTTTTTGCTGCTGAGCTGTCAGTTCTTTTGCAGACTGTGCCAAGGAAAAATAGTGTGCTGTTTTCTTCAGCACTGCCGTACAGGGTGTTGGTTATGTTGGGCTGTAGTGGTAGTGGGGTATGCCTAAGGTGGATTAGGAAGGGGTATTCAAAAAGGATATTGTTTACGGTTTCATAAGGGTTGGCGCAGTGTCTACAAAGGGGGAGTTGTGTGGGATTTATTTTATTGAGATGGTAATTTAACAGAGGTGGTGTCCGGTCAATAGTTGGAAGATTTATAGATTGCTCTTTGCGGGGGATGAAGTTAATACTGTCCAGTTTATTAGGCATGTTCATTTCTTTGTACATGGCTCTGCCTGTCTTTCCTGTTGCCCATTGGTTGAGCCACTCGTCTTTGTGGTTGTTGAAAAGAGCTTAAAAAAACAAGAATTTAAAATAAAAAAAAAGTATAGATTATTCAGGGTTTCCATTTATATGCAAAGTGACTTCTTCTAAGCCGTAACAAAAGCTTAAGAAAAAATTACATTCTTTTCTATTTCTATCATTATATTACTAGACAGTAGGATTTCTAATTGTAATGACAAATGGATAATTATAATGCCAAAAAGGGTTAAAATGTTG
This sequence comes from Biomphalaria sudanica, assembly GCA_036873155.1. Taxonomy (NCBI): domain Eukaryota; kingdom Metazoa; phylum Mollusca; class Gastropoda; family Planorbidae; genus Biomphalaria; species Biomphalaria sudanica. The sequence goes on from JAZGLO010006674.1 coordinate 816,738, forward strand.
AAATGATAAAATACTATTTTAATGTTTCATTGTGATCATTAGTGGTATTATAGTTCGAGCTTCAATGAAATGTATGCCTATAGATTGGATGTGAAGGTTATGTTGGATGCTGTTTATTTCATTGTACATTTTTAGATAAGTTTATTTTTACAGTATCACCAAATAATTGTTCTCTTTATGATAAACTTTTTGATAAACACATCTACCACTATAAAATAGAAGGGAAATTGTGAATGTTATATTATCAATTAGGGTTAGGTTTAAATTTACAACTCCACTTTATTGACATGACAAGAAAGTGAAAAAAATTAACAGGAGACTTCAATACACACTAATAACATACTTGAGAAAAACGTGTGAGCACGTGAACATACTTAACAGTAGGACAAGGGAGACAACAAGTAAACAAACAAACACACACAAAACACATTAACATAAATAGACATAAATGTAACAGTGAAGTGAGATGAGGGACTTAAACTGCTTGGCTGAGCTCGAAACCTGATTAGCTGAGTTGTGTCTGCTGAGCTTCTAAAGGCAGTAGTATAGGCCCTCCCCACAAATCTCTACAAAAGAGATTGGACTATAGTACTCTGAGCATGCTATAAGCATGAAAGGCTTACTTTCAAAAGCAATTAAATATATATATATTTATATATACACTATTTATATATATATAGCTATATATACGCTATATATGTATATATATATGTCTTTTTTTGTGACGGTACGCACCAGTACGGCATACCGGCACCTTTTTGAGAAAATTATTACTTTTCTTGTATTTAAACGTATATTATTACTTTTTAGTAGTTAAAAGTTAGGCAATCAACTACTGAGTACAGGCACCTAATTACTGAGTACCGGCACCTATTTTTTATATAAAAAAGCACTGTTATATATACATATAACTTGTTAAATGGAATCTTTTATCCTGTTGTTTTACAGATTGATTGCCACCAGGTGGCACTGAATATTACAATGGTGACCCAATGTGACATGGAGGCGCTGACCTGCCGTCATATCATCTACTTCACTCATGCTGCCAGCCTTGTTCTCATCGCCATCTCCTCTATGGTCAATCTTGGTCATATGACCAAAGCTCTGCTCATATATATTGCCACTGGGATCCACTGTGCTTTAGTTCTTCTGTATGTTGATGTCTCCTATGAGCTGTACAATGAAAAGATCTATCAAGAGTAAGTCTTCTCATTTCATATCATTTTCCTAAAGTGTACAAATCTATATTAAATGGCAATTTTATATGCTAAACATTCTTAACCAGACTAACCCCATTCCGTCCTCTAGCCCATTACCTCAGAAGCTGTTGTCTCTTTCCTTTCTGACAGGAGTGGAACTGGAACCCTTCAACACTACCTCTGTCTGAAGATTCCTCAGTACATGAGGGTCGAGTCATACCATTATTTGTAGTGTGGATCCCCGGTCCTTGCCACTATTTAACACTGTTGGATTAAATTTCTTCATTATTTCCATTATGTGAATTTCTATAGTGTGTGGGAAGACTGTCACTCCAGTTTGCTGGTACAGCCCACTTGTGGAACTGTAAGCTGGCTTGTTTGGACTAGGCTACAGAATTCCCACCCTGGAATAGTGTTACTTTAAATGAATAGATTCCTATGCTATCTAGATAACCAGTTTTGATACTCATTGATTATCTATCTGCCTCCACATAAAGATGTTTCCACTGAGGCACCACATTTTGGGCCATGGGTAACATTTACCTTTGATTGAATGTGTAACAGATTAGCTGGTTTAAAAGCAATGATAAAGATTTGCTGGCATTATATCTGAGATTTATAAATTATTTTTAAACTTCCATTGGTTAGTATACATGTTTACATCTCATGAGCTTTACTCTATGAAAATAATAGTAAGGCATTCTCTTCATTTAAACAAAAAATTAAGGATGAGTCCAGTATTTCATGTGACCACAGAAACCTCGTTATAACCTGCATATTTTGCCACATCTGACGCAGACAAAGCCTTTGGCCATGCAGGGCCTTTTAAAGTTTTGATTGTCTGTGCCTGACTTCAGTAAGAGCTTTTCTTTGGGTCTTACATGTGTGTCACATAACCTTTGTGTAAGGTCTCCAGCTGTCTCTTTCAGTAGCCAGTTGCTGCTTTCCTCTATGCCAATGAAGGTGAAAAAGGCACCTAATTTGATTGTTAAAGCACTTCTTGGGCACATTTGTTATACCATCTTCCTTTAAGCTCACCAAAAAAAGGGATCACCTTTGGTAAGTAGTCCTCCAAAATATAGAAATGTGTCTGACTTAGTGCAGCTGTATAATTACCCAATGAGAAAATAAATAATAAATCCTGTGCTATCTTTGTTTATTGCTATAATTAGTGTATTAAAGTATGGATGGAGTAAGTTACATTATTGTTTAGGTCAATAATAGAATATGCATCATCTGTTTCGAACCCCTCAACACAAGAATACATTAAGAAACTGGAACAGACACAAAATAGAGCTGTGAGATTCATAACTAACAAATATTCACATTTGTCTAGAGTAACGCCATTAGTAAAATCACTAAATTTTAAAAGCCTTCAGGATAGAAGACAAAAGCAAAGTAGCAATTATACATAAAACACTGAACCATAATATTCAAATACAAAACCAAAACCTAATAAAATACTCAGAAAGACACAAGGATAAAGGCACATTCCTTGTTACATATGCTAGGACAAATTTGTACAAATGCTCCTTCTTTCCTAGTGCTATTAGAGCATGGAATGGGTTGCCTGAAAGAGCCAGGAAAAACAGTGACTTGGCAGAATTTAGGTCATTGCAAGTCATGCATGACTAGGTGCATGACGCGTAGGATGTAATCAGCTTCTCTTTTGAAGTAACGTCTGTATTTTATAAGAAAAGATAAGATAAGTGACTACTACCTGATATGTTTACAGCTAATGATTCATTTCTCTTTTATCAGATGTTCTCAAAGTATACTTGTGTACCCTCACATCAAGTATCGCCTCCTTGGGCAGATGATAGCTGCAGCTATTGATCTAAACTTTTTTAACTTCCAGGTTTGTTTCTTTATTTTTAAAGTGTGATTGAATGACTGGAAAAGTACATTACTGATAAGTACATTACTCATTTACTGCTAAACCCAAAACTTTCTTGGCATAAATAATGTAATAAAAAAAGGGAAGTGTTTTTCTGTAATAGTTTGAAAACATGTGTCCTGAAGATTGCATTGTTTATTTTTGTTTTCCTTTCATAGATGGAGTTTACTTCCAGGAAGTTGTTCTTATGGAAAGAGGAGTCCAAGCGCGAAAAAGAAAAAGCCGCAGACATGCAACGTAAGAATGAGGCTCTTGTCTACAATCTGCTACCAGCCCATGTGGCAAAGGATTTTCTTGGAAAAAAGAAAAATGATTTGGTATGTCAGCTAACTTAACTAAATGTAGTTACTTTATAAGGTTCTGATTACTCTGCAGTGCTTCAAAGTAATGTCTACATTTTATATATGTTTAAACAATGCCATTCGATCTATTTTTTTGGTAGATTTAATTACTTGGGAAATTCTATATTATTACAGAAGAGAGCTTTATTTTCTTGTTCCAGGACTTGTATAGTTTCTCATATGATGAGGTTGGTGTGATATTTGCAGCCTGTCCAAACTTTCACTCTTTTTACAATGAGAGCTCCATCAACAATAATGGCCTAGAATGCCTCCGGTAAAACTCTTCTTTAGAATGTGTTTGATTATATACATTTTTTATTATTAATAGTAAAATTATTTGCAAAAAAAGCTCTATATTTTAAATAAATAATTACTTTTACTTTAAAAGCCCTATTGGGCACATTTTAAGAAAGCATTTTGTAGTCAAATTCATTTGCCAATAAGAAAGAAATTTTTCGTATGTATTACATTTTGCATATAACACAAAATATTTGTAACTGTTTAACTAGCTAATTTATTACATTTATCTTCAGACTCAAAGGCAAGTCTTATTATTATTATTACATTTTAAGTCTACCATTTGAGAACCATTTTATAAATATGACTTGGAAGTTGCATTCTTTAGAATTAACCATGTTATTTCATATTCATAGCTTCTTGAATGAAATCATCTCTGACTATGATGAGCTTCTCAATTTAGCCAGATTTTCTTCCATTGTGAAAATTAAAACTGTTGGCCCAACCTATATGGCAGCTAGTGGAATGGTTTCTCAGGATGACAAAAAAGTAAGCAAAAAGACTTTTGTTTTGAACTTAAAGTTTACCAGAAGTGGTAATGGTTTTAAACTTTTAAACTGTCCCATTACTCACAAAATGCTTTCAATGGCATGCGTCTCAAATGTCCACTGCCTACCAGACCCACTCCTGGCTTTCATACTGATACTGAGCCCACTCAACTGCTGCTTAAACTAGTAAACTTTTGGCAGGAGGGCTCCTTAGTCTTGGCTGGCTACCCACTTAGGAGAAGGAAAACTCTGCTGCTATACCCTAACATGGTAAAGGCATAGAGAGTCAATCCTGAGGAAAAATCCGGAGCTGGTGACCCATAGGCAGCTTGCAATGCTACTGATCTCTAACTGTATTAGCCATTCTTAGGGAAACATCTGCTTTGTGGAGAATGGGGAACTGCTGTGTTCTGAACAAATCTAATGCCGGGACTTTCATCTCATTACATTCTTAGCTATACAAGATGAACCTAGTTGTTTTAATGACAGAAATACAAATATCAAACATTAAGATATCAGAAATAAAAATGTAATCCTATAAATTTATTATATAAAAATCTTATGTGTTATTACATAAAGATTTTGTCATTTTCAAAGTAAATCTGCGTATAAACTATATTTTGTTAATTACTTAGTGCTTTTTTATTCCCCATTGAGCTGATAGCTAGTTGTATTTGTTTTCTCTTCCAAAGCATGTAACTAGTGTTAAAGAGAGATGGTATCACCTGCATAACTTGGTAGAGTTTGCTTATGCCTTGCAAGATGTGTTGAAAAAAATCAATGAACAGTCTTTCAATAATTTTATTTTGAGGATAGGTAAATATAATTTTACAGATCATATCACATTGTTTTGTTTTTCTTTCCTTGTTGTTTGTAACAGGCAGTTAATTTACTCTTGGCTCTTTAATTATGTTGAAGCTTATATAATTTGTTCTTCTCTCTTCTAGGTTGCCATTGTCATATTTGTCTATTAACATTTTTTTTTTCATTTGTAGAAAACTTTTTTTTTAACATTTTTCTTTTTTGTGTTAATTTTCTTTTAAAACTTGCATTTGTATTTAGCATGTCTTTCACCCTGTAGCAATCTCTCTGCACTCTCATCCAATTTCTTTTGTGGACATGGATGGGTGGCATCTTAGAGATTTCCAACTCAGCTCAAGTCAAATCTCAATAACCAAAATTCCTGGCCCTACATTGAATTTCTAGCTAGATAGCTAAGCAGGTTATGCCACACTGACACAAATCCCACATTTTTTCTGAAGAAATTTTTGTAAAAAAAAATTCAATATGTGCATAAAAACAAACGTTTGCAAAATGAAGAAATAACTTAAAATTTTATTTAAATTGACTTTCAACTTCTTTTTCAATTACTTGTTTCATTATTAATTACCTTTATATAAAATTAGTTTTGCAGTAGTATAAACAGTTTGTTTGTCTGTTCTAGGTATCAATCATGGTCCAATTATAGCAGGTGTCATTGGGGCAAGAAAGCCTCATTATGACATTTGGGGCAATACAGTCAATGTTGCCAGCAGAATGGAATCGACTGGACAGCCAGGTAAAATACAGGTGAGGCAGCTTTTCAGTTTCTATCACATTTCATATGTTGCATGTAATGGATAAAACATGATCATGTGGCCTTTGGCTTCCATCACATCATGAATCAGATACATTGTTGGTGGGGTTTCATCTTTTTTTAGCCTCTTATGTATAAGACATATCAGGCCATTATATAGTCTAGGGAAGAGATGGTTCAAAGTTTCTTAGGGAATTGCATCATTTTAAATGTGTTCTATGTGGCGGCTAGATCTGTGTGTTTACTGTGTTCTGTGTGGCACCTACATCTGTGTTTTTAATGTGCTCTGTGTGGCAGCTACATCTGTGTTTTTACTGTGTTCTGTCTGGCAGCTACATCTGTTTTTTTACTGTGCTCTGTGTGGCAGCTACATCTGTGTTTTTACTGTGTTCTGTCTGGCAGCTACATCTGTGTTTTTACTGTGTTCTGCCTGGCAGCTACATCTGTGTGTTTACTGTGTTCTATTTGACAGCTATATCTTTGTGTTTACTGTGTTCTGTATAGAACAGAAAGAAATTCTGTGTGACATAAACCTCTTGACTACCAATCAAGGAGGCTTGAACTCAAAACCAAACTAAAGCAGAGTTATGTTTGTTGAGCACCTAAAGACAGCACAGAAACCTTCTCCTAGATATCCCCCCCCCCCCCCCCGGTCCACAAAAGAGCTTGGACAATAGCACACTAAGCATGCTATAAGCATGAAAGATGCACTGTACAAAAGCAATTTTTATAAAATGAAAGATTCTGCCATGCCACTAAGTTGATCCACTGCCAAATCTCTAACCCAGCCCATACTAGAGATCAAATATTACAAAACATCTGCAGAGAAATCATGATATTCATATCAGTGACTAGATGATAATAAAAATTTGTCTGTAAACCTCATGAATCTTAAGTGATTTAAAACGAGAAGAAAATGTCTTGCATAATGCTACCATGTTTAATGCTAATACTACTAGAAAGGAAATGTGTGTGTTTACAGAAGTAATCATTCTCTGATTGCTAAGAGTTTCTTTTTTACAACTTATTTAATTTTTGGAATCAAAGTTTGTGTTGTAACACACATCAGGTAATGCTGCTGCTTAGTAACCCAAGATTTGTATTATTAAAGCTAGCGAGGAGTTCTTTAGTCTGTTAGACCGAGACCAATCGTTAAAGTAGGCCTGACTGAAGACCTGTTATGTGGCATAACGTTACATGTCTGCAGTCAGGCCTATTATAATAATTGGTCTCAGTTGAACCATAGGGCATCACACATGATCTTTAGATTGTCTCTCTCCATTCATGTCTGTCTTTTGCCAAGATAAGTCTCTTTCATTGTCCATTCCTTGATTTTGCATTTTAACTGCCTCTTCTTGTTTTCAATGCTACTGTTCCCTGCAAAAAGGTCTTTGAGAGCCCCAATAGTTCCCCTTTCAGATCTTGTGATCTATAGGGCAGATGATATAAATGTCATCTGTTTCGGTGGCCTACGGTTAATGAGGGTGTCATGTGGCCAGTCAACAACAACCTTTACTCTTCCCCAACTAATGCCAGGTGGACTCAGAGGCGCCCAAAGATCCTGAAATTTAAAACCCCAGTCTTAACCAGAATTCAAACCCGGGACCCCGTTTCATAAGCTAAGCACTTTGCCACCCCTTCTGAGAGCCCCAATAATTTTGTGATATGGCTGTTCTGTCTTAGTTTTTTTAACAATGGTAAGAAGGTCATTGTAATAAACTAAAATATATTTCTAAATAAAATGATTTCAATGCTTTTGTTTCAGGTTGTGGAAGAGACAAAACTTCTTCTCGAGAACTTTGGTTATAAGTTTGAGACTCGGGGCCTTGTTAAAGTGAAAGGCAAGGGTGAGCTTATGACCTACTTTCTTGAACGTTCAGAGGGAACGAATGAATGTGACCTGAATATTCCTAACAGTGTCCCTGATGGATGAACACAAAAATGTCTGGTATCTGTTGAAAATGTTCAAAGGCATCAGAAAGTCAGAAGGCAGCACATTATGTTCATGCATTTGTAAACAATAGAAGCTTCTACTGAAGAAAGCTTTAATGCAAGATTAATGCCTTTTTTAATCAACATACTATTTTATTTTAATTGTGCCTAATAAGAATCTCATAGTCAATTTTGTAAGCTCGGTGTTGATCTAGTAGCATTGAAAGATGACAATAAAATGAAGTGCAGCATGTAGGCTTAGGACAACAAGCTCATCGCTGCAGTTTTATTTTTAGTATCAATTTAATTTATATGTAGGATGAGGTGTAACATTTTTTTTTCAAGACTGGTTACTTAATGAGAACAAATATGTTAATTAATGTGCTCCTGTACTACACCTCTTTTGGATTAGGAAATTTTAGACTCGGACACAACAGAATAAAACAACATATGTTCTAGAAGCTGAAAATTGGCACTACTAAAATTTGCTCTTGTGAAGTGTCACCAGATAATGCATGATTATGTCCTTCATAGCTGCATTCTCCATTGGCCCTATAGAAGAAAAATTCTATGGAGAGCTGCCTGATCTAGAAACGACTGCACAGTTTATCTCAGATATTGGACTAGTCAGCTGAACTCTTCACCATTATGATGAAAATGCAGAAGAAATGACCTAGTTTTAATTTAGAAACTTATTTCGGTTATCTCCGAAAAGTTTTGGGAAGAGGGTGCAGTTTTTAGTTCACGATGACTGAACAATTCTGCTACATTCAATTGCATTGTCATTGAACTAAAAGTTAATGACATTAAAATAGTTCTCATTTGGAGAACTTGAACTGCGTATTTCATTAGCATGCTTTATGAACTCATGGTGTTAACATAATGCTCACCATATTAAGTTCTGGCTTAGAACCTTTCACTTCTAATTCTTTTCTTTAATTTATTTTCAAATTGTACAGCTGTATGCAACAATGAATATTAATCTTAAATTTAAGAAATAATAGAAGCTTATTAGAACAGAAGATAAAAGAAGTCATAAGTTAAATAACAAGTTAAAATTGACTTTAGTACCTGTACTGCATGCACAGCTCAACATTTAGTTCGACTATTATTTATATCTGATATTGTTGATTTGTTATTTATTCTGTTTACTGTATCATGTGTGGAAAAAATGTTTTTATTGAATTACATACCAGAAATGTACAAGTGTGGTCAGGGTGTTGAGACCTAACATTTACAAGACAATGTGAGTTTCACTCCTGCTGCCTTCCACTTATTGTACCAATCAGAACAAAGTCTTTGCTAAATGTAAGATTAATCCTTTCCCATCATTCCACCAATTTTGGTATCAGCATTTTCCATGTTTTCATTTGTACACATGCTGTATTGTAAATTGTTTAGTACCATGACACGAAGAATCCACTGAGCCTGCAATTAATGCATGGACTTCTATCATCTTCTCTGCAAGGTATGCTTTGATGGTTAGAATTAAATAATTACTTGCATACTTTAACTACTTCAATTTCTTTCAAGTCTGGTATCAAGTGAGATCACATTCAGAGTAATGACATGATTGTGAACGCGTAATAGAAACTTTGTAGAATCATGCAATGTAGAACACTTCTGTCCAGAGCTCCTTATCTTCTTCCTATAATCTTAGCAGCTGTCTTCTCTGTACTTCCCCTGCCCACCCTCCCTCAAGTTCTTATTACATATTGTGCACTTGTTTTGCCAGCTATAATGATATTTGATGTATCATATATTTTTAAACGAAATGATCACATGTTCTTTTTTTTTTTTAAATTATATGTTGTGATGATTTGATTTTTGTTACTGTATATTTGGGTGCAAGAGAGTAAATAAATACTATATTTGGTATTGACAAATGATTATGTTTGATTTGTACTGGCCTTGTCCAACAAATTGAATATTGAAATATTTCTGCAATCCATTAAAGAAAACAATATTTTGTTTTAAGTTTATATTTATTCTAAGATCCTAGAATGATAACATTTTAATTTATAATAGTGGTTTTTAATAGTTAATTTTTTTCATTAGTAATATCTTTTCAATTTATATTTAGCCATAATAACCCTCCCTTCCATTTCCGGCAACACGCATGTATATCTCTTAAGTTTTCCATTTTTTGTAACACAAATGCATTTCCTAAAGAGAATATTTTTTGTTGTTGTAAGGTATTAAACAAATAATGCTGTGAGACCTGTTTTACTTTCACATCCTCAATTAAATTGAAGTCTAGGCCCAGACTTTTTAAATAGACTCACTTAATCTGACATCACTTAAATTTTAAAAGATTGATTAAAAAAAAAAATATATTTTAAAATATTTTAATTTATTTTTTTAAATCTTTAAAATGAAAGGATTATATCACCAAAAAAAATTTTTTTCTGTATGCAACAAGAACAAAAAAAAAAAATCCATATACACTGAAATCAAAGTATCAGAGTAAACAAAAACAATAGCATTGTTCTCAATAGAGCTGTAATAGAAAAACCAAGTCACAGCAACACAAAATGCTATTTGAATTTACCTTCACATCATGAGATAGCACTTTCTCTCCCACCTTATAAGTTTGTGTCTCATTATTGTCAGCAAACATGAGGTGAGTATCTGAAGGTCTTCTGTGAAATTATTTTTGAAACCATTTTATAAAGCATCAAGTGGTGGGTCACTTTGGTTAAATAGGCAGAGAATTAAAAAACTGTAGCAAGTTATTTAGCAGAAAAGTTTCAGGTTTGAGTGCACTGTGACTAGTGGTGTGTTGGCAAATAAAGTAACTCTCTGGTAGGACACTGAAGTGACTCACACATAAGACTCGATTCTTTTGTTTTACATTTTTTGAATGTTCCTTCAGAAATGAAGATTAGTACACCTCACGCAAGACAGCGGGCGGGGTTCAAGTCCAAGACCATCGAGAGGACAGTCCAGATAGACTCATTGCAATAAAGGGCAAAGTGGTTATTTCTTGAATGTGCAGAGGCCTTTCTTGAATGTGCAGAGGCCTTTCTTGCTTAGCTATATAAGGATTTTACAATAAATTCCATATACATAAAAAAAATATAAACAATATGTTTTACATATGTATTATGTTTTGCAATAGATATAGTGTTAAGAATTTTGCTCAAACTATTTTAAAAAATAAATTCAAAGTCTTTAAAGAGAAACTTTAAACATCTAGCAACATAGATTTTACAAAAAAATGTTAACTCAGCATTTGTTCTAAAGTATAAAGAGCAGAATTTAGATACACAAACTGATCTCATGTTACTGTATACAAGGTGGTACTGTACAGCTTCAATCACCACTATCCTAACTGGAAGATGAAAGTGGTCCTTGTAAAAGAATGGATAAATAAACTATTACAGGCCATAAGGAATGTATTTTGTTTTCTAAAGTATCTTAGTGCTATGAGTAGTGCTACCTATGAACATGGAAACATGAATTTTAATACTTGTTTTATTTAAGTGGGTTAAACAAGATTTACTTTTGATTTGAGTTCTAGCTGTTATAGTCCCTGTAAAAAAAATTTTTCTTCCATGCATCAACATTTTTTATTATAAACGCAAGAATAATTGATGTGTGTGCGGCTAGGGGCAGGAAGAAATAGTGAATTTTTTTTCCCCTAAATCTATAGTACAACTGCACTTTAATAATACATCTATTATAAAGTACATCATTTGTAACTATTAGAATGTAATACATTTCATTAATGACAACAGTATTCACAGTCAAATCGCAATATAACATTTCAACAAGACAACATACACTGTTCTCAGAATAGAACATTACAAGTAAATTTTGTTACATACTTATGTAAGATTAAGCCAATAAGTTCACAAGAGTGTCGTGTAAGTCAGCTACCTTTTAGAATTGGGTAGACTTATCGTCATCATCAAACTCTATTTTAGTGAGATCCTGATTAGTTTTGGCACATAGGCACAATTCAGGCCATCTTGTGCCCATAATCCCTTGAGAACCTGAAATCTTCTCTTTCAAAATCCCTACACAAAAACCTGTGATTGAGCACAAGGACATGTATGTCACCATACAGTAAAAGGCAAGTGGCTTCCCAAACCTGTTGAAACAGAATTCAGAAAGTCTGGCACAGTCTAAAAGATCAAGAAATACTTTATTGATTAAACCCTTAGCGGGACTGAAGTTCAAAGTACCGTACCAGTCTTTGAACTCATGACCGCCTCTCCAAGTTTGAAAGCCAAGACATATAACTGAGTGACAAGTGACAACACCCTATAGTCAGGTTACATTCTCCACTACTTATCTTATGAAATGTAGACGATACTTCCAAATAGAAAATGATTACGTCCTTACTTAACAGCTAAGTTTCACTGTGCTGCTGACACTGCCAATAAAGAGTTGTACTTTTCAGCCACATGAGAGGATATATTAATACCATGGGAAAGGAGCTGATTAGTTCTGATTGACTAGGACAGTAAGGGGAACTCACCTTATAATGCCCTGATAAAAATGAGAATAGATGTTTCCGTTTTAAAAACATGGAAGCTATGGCCGCTGATTGGATGATTTAAATCACATACCCACCACATTCTCTTGTGGAATTTCAGTATTTTTTTAAGGCTCAAATAATGGCAAATATACAAGTCTGAAATCATTAGTAATGAAAACCAAGGCCTATGGGGTGAAAATTTCTTGCTTAGGAATCAAGAATTCTACAGTTTTGTTTTAGACTTAATAATTAAGAATAATCACAATACACAATGATTGTATTTTTTTGTGTGTAAACCTCTTCAGCAAACTTCCAAAGACAGAAAGGGGGAGGATAGACATACATTTACCATTTGTATGTCAACATAGAAACTAATTACCTCAACTGCGTTGAGCCCGAGATCTTTAAAAAAAAAAAAATTACAAATGCACTGACATATAATACATAAAACAAAATTCTGATACATTTCAATCATAATAATCAAATAGCTGACAGGCCATTAAATTTCATATTGACATAAATATTCTTTTTTTTTTCTATATAGATAGTTTAGAAGTGTGATAACAATGATTCAATTCATAGTGCTACAGCATGCTTCAGAGACTTACAATATGACATCAACAGAACCTGCTGATTACATTAAGTGATGTATCAGATATGAATAACAAAAACTTACACTGAAAGTTAAAGGGTAACATATATATATATTAAAACAAGAGAAAACTGACAATCAACCATGAATTAAGACAGTTTTTTTATAACTATAAATTAAACACTTACAAACACATGAGTTCAAAACCCAACATTTGATAGGGCTTATCTATTAGATTGTAATCTCAAAAATCTTACCTAAATAGAAGTCATGATTCCATTATTTATTATTATTTTAATATCTAGTATTTAATTTGTTAAATACTTATTTTTTCACATTTTGATCCGAGTTACCTTTCTACCATTCTAAAACTGAAACATCTCTTGAAATCAAAGATGCAAAAGGTTGGTGCAATATGACTAATAATTTATCAAATTTACAAAACAAAAAGTAAGGTAAATAAGCGTAGTTATATCTATTATTAAAAAAATATCATTATTATTTTAAAAGCAATAAATTATAATTAGAAATCACAGTCTATCAATACATTCAGTGCTGGATACAATATTACCTCAGCCTTTTTTAATTACCTGCTAAATAACACTTTTGTTGTATATATACATTTCATTTTATATTACCTAGAGCACAAGATGGGATAAGTATAAGAATCCAAACTGGTAACAACATATAATAAATAAATGTGTTCTATAAAAGCCTATCCATTTACTGGCAAAGTTGGGACTATTTTGTGTGCAATGATGGCCAATAAAATAGTAAAAAGGTTATCAATGATCATTTCTAGCTTTTAACAAAATGATGTAAAATGGTGTCAATGTGGTTTTTGAGTTATAAATTCGGCTGGAATAAAAATATTTTGAATAATGAAATGTTTCAATTAAAGTATTTTGATATTTTACGAAGATTTCGAAAATAAATAAAAAAGAACAACTTTGTGCATTCTGATTTTTTTTCTTACGTGATGGCCATGATGTAATGCTATTTTCACATCTATCACTATTTGTTTTTATATTAGTTGTCACCAGCTATAAAGGTAACTGGGAATTAAGAAAACTTTAATTTTGGGGGGCCAACACCTGTATTAGTAATAGCTTTTAAAATAAAGTGTGAGAATTATTCCAAATTTCTTATTTGAAGATGTTTAAACAATAGTATATCAAATGATTATAATAAACCTGTTTACTTGTTTACAGATTGAACATTCTTTTTGTTTAAATTCAAACTAGTTATATTAAACTTACATGTGGAAAATGACTAGTTAACAGATACACACATTTTACATTCCATTCTATCCTGGGCTTTTATTATAGGAGTCTGTATGAGAATGTACAGTGTGTGACTGTATGTGCTTAACAAATAGTCACACCTGTGTTTGTTCAATGGTGTACTACTTATGTGACCAAAACTTCATTCCTTTGGCATTAGCTTTGGGTGGGTTGATTAAGCCTAGCGTCCTGTGGTCAACATCAATGAATAAATATGGTGGTATTGGCTTTTAAGTCCACTTTGTCGAGGTTGATATGCCAGTCATGACTGTCAAAGTAAAACTGGTACAACATCTCTGGTACATGCTTTTTCACGTTCAACTGATGCATGATCTGAACAATAATAAAGAAAAACTTAATATGTACACTCAAATGTAACATTGTTTTCAATTATTGCACAAATTAATACTAATGTACCAAGATTAGCTTTGTTTTTTGTTTTTTAACATATTGAAAAACATAATGAATTGTTGAATACAAATTCTACATCAAGAAATAATTTCTTTCCCCTGTTAAATACCTAACAAAATAATTAATTACCAATAACTAATTGATTCTTGTTTAGTCAGGTACTAGAAATAATTGTGCAAAATTTCAAATAGATCAGAGATTGGGTGTAGGAGAAATAACATGTACAAACTTTTTACCAGACAATTGATATAAGCTTTGTAAAACAAAAAAAGGCTGTTTATGGACAAGAAACCCCAACATATACAAGTTACTTTTTTTTACATCAACACTTTAAAGCACCAGATTGTTGATATTCAATTAATGAAACTAATTTTCTTTATTTATAGGTAAAATAATGATGAGTTGAATAATATGGGAAATTTTTTTTTCAGTGTCTTCTAAAACATACCTGATAGGACCTAAAAGCCATGTAGGCCTGTAAGGTGAATAATATTGCACAAATCAGAAGACTAAGTAATCCCAGTATATGAAATATTCTCTCTCTGCCCCAGGCTAGTCTGTAACAAATACAAAAAGAAATTAATGATATATTGAAAAATAGAAGAGATAAAGAATGTGCGTTAGGACATTATATAACACTTATTAATATCTCTGCTGCTCAGAATGTTGGTGTTATCAAAATATAAGGTACTGAGGATGATGATTTCATATGAAACAATTTTTTTTCTCTAGCACATTTGATGTTGAATAGACCCCATTATCTTTTATCAACTATTATCATGTATTATCTAAAAGCTTCTAATATATGCATTACATATAATGACTTATAAGATCTCTAATGTCACCAGCCTCAATCCCTTGTGTCACATTGTGAAAGACTGTGGAGTGTGTGTACTATATGAAACAAAAACTTATATACAATGTGGAAGTGGTAATGGATATAAACACTCCATGACCTAAACAATGCTTAGAATGACATGCATGTCAAATAGCCTCTTGAAAGCCAGTCAAATTCCAGGCTATCTATCATGTGCGACTCACATATTGGGTAAACAGGAACTATTATCACTGACAGAAATGGGGAAAAGGTGAGCAACTGGCACCTAAACCAGTAAACTTCGGGTGTGAGGGGCTCGTTAGCTTTGGCTGGCTATCCACATAGGAGAAAAAAATATCTGAATCTGAACCTCTGCTGCCATGCGGCTAAACCCAAAGATGGTAAGGGATTCAGGAGTCAAGCCTGAGTAAAAACAAGGAGCTTGTGAGCTTTAGGCAGCTTCGTGTACACATGGCTACACATTGGCAGAACCTGTGATGAGCACAACAGATGCGTTGGGAGAAGTGGAGGGGGAATGCTCTGTAGGGCAAATTGTTTTGACCATATCTAATGCCGAGGCTTTCATCATTTCAAGACTGAAGGAGGACATAAGTTAAAAAAGATTGAATATTTATAGAATAATATTTTTTTTTGGATTAACCATAAATTAAGATATCTAAAAATTATTGTTAAATTCTTTAACTCTATGGTAAAGTTCTTAGCTGCCATAGGTACTGAGATTGAATTCTGGGATATTAAAACATCCTGAAGTTTTTATAGCTCAAACAGATACCAGACATATAATGGGAAATCAATGCAGTTGGTCAATGTAACATAAGATAGCACATAAATGTGTACACTACTGTAGACACCTTTTGAATTTGTATCAAAACTTTTAACAATTATAATTGTAATGTCAATGAACTAACGGCTAAACTAATACTTAAACAGCAGCAACATTTTTAAAGACAAGGGCAATCAATATAACGCTTCACCTAATTCCAATAACTGATGAAGTTATGCCATCTAGACAGGAAATGACCAACCACTTATTTACTTTCCCAAAATTCTCTAGTAAAGTTGAATGAGCTCACAGAGATCAGAAAATTGTCAATTAAAAAACCCAGCCTCCATCAGGATTTGAAATCACTCACAGAATGGCAGCTAAGTACATAACCAATCAGTTTCTATAAGGTCATTTACAAAACCAAAGTAGCCTTAACAACATAGAAAGTAAAGCAAAGTAACAAACAATTATATTACATAAGAGAGCTGAATTTCCATTCCTCAATCATGCTGGAACAATAGCTTGAAGCATGATCATTCTGACTTTGATGGTTTGGGGAAAGCAATAATTTCCATTTCGCAGTATTTGAATCAAATCCAATGTTCTTCCCTTCAGATAAGGAGTTCCCTTTTTTTGGCTTTCTAGTTTTTGTTTTTGAACAATGTCTAGCTTTGTGTGATTTTGATTTGTCTGACTTAGAGCTCAGGTGAGAGAGATTTTGATTAGATGAAACTGTTTCCATTTTTTAAATGTGAAAAATATCAAATTTATTAATAAAATTACAGACAGACTTTTTTTTTTCAAAATCAACTGTAGTGATGACTCTGATCATGTCAGTTTGGAAAAAGAGGAGTTGTCTTTCATCATAGGGCTAATATTCCTGTAGTGTAGAGACAGAGAATTTAGAATACTAGATTTAAATTAGTTATTTACTCCATTTAGGTCTATACACTGTATATTAAATCTAGACTTAAGATCTCTACTACTCTACTTAAGTTGAATATATGTGATTTGAAGTGAAGATGTGATTATGAAAATGTAATAATAATTAAAATAAATATGACATTGACAGGAATGTATAGGTATAGTACTATAGATCAGTATAATACTGAGTATATTATAATAAATATATATTATAGATCTAGATTAATCTAGATCATTCACAGATCTACTTTAGTCTAGACCTAGATCTCTAGAATGACTAGAACCTAGAGATGAGAATAATTAAAATAAATATGACATTGACAGGAATGTATAGGTATAGAGTATAGTACTATAGATCAGTATAATACTGAGTATATTATATTATAGATCTAGATTAATCTAGATCATTCACAGATCTACTTTAGTCTAGACCTAGATCTCTAGAATGACTAGAACCTAGATATGAGAAGACGATCTATTATACTAAATTATAATATCATCTATTCTAGAATTCTAGATCTAACTAGTTAAGTACTACTAAATTACTATAGAAATAATCTAGCTAGATTTAGTCTAAAAGTCTAGTCACTCATCTCTATAGACTATATATAGTAATATAGTCACTATATTGTATTACTGTTGTATAGATCTGTAGTCTAATCTAAATGATCTATATCTATAAGTGACATTCTACTATATTAGTATATTCAATTGTAACTATAATATATCACTACTACTAGAGTCTAGATCTAGATTCTATATAGACTATAGTGTCACTATAGAATAGATTACTTGTACTGGACTAGATGATACTACTCAATTAATTACTAGAACTAGATCTATCTGATTCTATCATCTAGATCTAGTAAATTCTAGTACTACTCTAGAATCTAGAGAGAAGTTCTGGATCTAGATCTAGCAAGATCGGCAAGATCCTGTTTCAGTTCATTTATTTACATCTCTAGGCAGCCATATTGGTGCAGGTCAGATTTTTATTGCATTGTCTAGCTGTTGGATCAAGACTAAAAGAAATATTTCTAAGGGGGGATAACCTACTTGATTTTTAATACAGTGAGCTAAAACATGTTAGGAAGAGAAAGAAAATAAAACAAATAGAATTAATAGGAATATATGCTATATTGGTTGAAATATTAAAAAAAAGGGGGGGGGGGTATACATTATTATTCTTAAATTAGAATGACAGTAATAACACGAAAAAGCGTAAATCTAGGTACCGATTTTTTATGCTATAAAAATTGAATTTAAATAGATATGATGGGATTATTGTATAGATAAATACGGTACATTTTAAATGTTTTGATAAAGATTTAAGGTGCTGACAACTTGTAATATTTTTTAACAAAGTTGAAATAATTGTTGTGTGTTATGAGGCTTGTTGCATAGTATCTAGAACACGCTATAAACAGCTTATGTCCTTACAGAAAAGAATGTCATAAATATTTATTAACTTTGATAGATATATACCAGGTACAATGACTGTAATCTAGCCTCTAGACTAGAGTCACTGAAGCTGAAATGGGTGAAACTGCGGGAGCGGGCCGGGGGGGGGGGGGGGAGGGGACGATGGGGGTGAAACTGCGGGAGCGGGCCGGGGGGGGGGGGAGAAGATGGGGCTGAAACTGCGGGAGTGGGCTGGGAGGGGCTAAGAGGTGGGTGACCGTGTACAGGCCCAGGCTCTCAGATTCATTTGCGGCACCTATAGAATGAGCCCAACTTCCGCTGCAGAAATCATGTCCAACGTGGCTCCTCTCAGCCTGAGGAGAGAGCGCGCCGTGCTAACGGCCCTGGAACGCTACCAAAGGGGCACACACACACTCGGATTTACTAGGAAAAATGGCATTGGACACACTAAAGACCTACCCGGCCGATTCCATCTACTGTTACACAGATGGGTCGGTCATGAAGGACTCCGTAAGAGCTGGGTCTGTTACCCAGAACACGAACCAGACAAGCCTCGCCACATGTAGCTTTGATGCAGAATTAACGAATTAACCAATACACTCAATTACCTGCTCCAAAAACTGCGCGAAAAGATAACCGTTGCGACAACTGTTGTAATAGTTACCGATTCCCAGTCCTGCCTCCAAGCCATGGCTGGCTTAGGGGGAAAGTCCAAATTGGTGGAAGAGGCATTAGGCGCCGCAAATAACATCCGCCTATTTATTGGAGCTGTCATCTTTATGCAGTGGGTGCCCTTGCACTGCTGCGTGAGGGGCAATGCCGTGGCTGATGCTCTAGCACGAGAAGGAGCGCTGGCCGTGCCCACTTTCGAGTCACCAAGTACCTTCCAACAGGCTACCACAGTTATACGAGAGTGGGTACATGAAAAAATGGTTGAAATCCTGGGATGATTCCAACACTGCCAGGGGAGTCTGGCAGCACATGCGTCACCCAAATCGAGAGGACCCGTGGTGGAGGCTAAAAAGGTCGGAACAAACAACAATAGCGCAGTGGCATACGGGACACTGCCCCATAGGTGCGTACTTCGCCCGGTTCCGGACAAATTTTGATGCCTGTTGCCGACACTGCGGGGAATCAGAAGAGACGGTGGCGCACGTCTTGCAAGAGTGTTCGCAGCTCAGCGAGCTGCGGGAAGACGTATCCAGTGGTTCACTATGTTTGTGTGGAAGCTATGAGGCACTACGCCAAACAGCAGAGTTCCTTACGAGGGCACTACGGGAGACCTAGGTCTCCCTGCCTTGTCACCAATTGGAGTTCATCTCAGGTCCCAAGTCCAGAATGAGAAAGTAGGGGGGCCGGCATTAATCACGATAGGCTAATGGATAATCGGTAAGTAAAATTTTAAAATATTTTATTTTCAAATACCCATATTAATTGTAAAAAAATGTAAACAAAAAAGTCCACGTATAGGATAATAGGGAAAATCATTGGTGACACACACACACGCAATATTAATTGAACCATTAGCCAATTGCAAAAAAGAAACATGAGATGATTTTTTTAAAGTTTATTAAATAATTGCCACAGAACATAAACATTTTATTATTAACAAACTTGAGCTATAAAACACATACAAATGTTTAGAAATGCTATAGATTCTCGATATATTAAAATGAAAATGTTTTGATGAAATAAAATAGGTCTACACTTACTAACCTATCTATATTTATTTATCAAAATTATATTTTTTAGTTGGCAGCAAAAAAAACTTGCTCAATTTTATTTTTTGTTTTATTTTTGCATCAGTAACGAAGTTCATCTGGCATTAAATTGGCCGTCTGTTGCCGTGATAGCAACGGTAAATAAAGGAACTGAAACAGGATCTTGCCGCAACATCTATATTAGACAATATTTATATTACTAATAGTAATAGTGAGTATAATACAATTTAAATTAAATTAAATAATAATAAAAATATCATAGATCTATATCGTATGAATGGCATAACGATAACATTGTCATGAAAGTTATTAACCTTTAGATCTATATAGACTATAGATCTAGATGACTAGATCTCTATAGATTCAGTCTACTTAAACTTAAAGTTTATTATTCTGAGTCTATGACAACATTGACATAGACTAATCTAGATCTATTTCCGGAAAATATTTGTGTATGCGAAAATGAAATGAAAATATATATGTCAGTGTATCACCGACACATAAATATTATTATATTATATTAATATGTTATATTTAGATTCTAAATGTAAAATGTTTCACAGAATTTAATATCTTCTTATATAATACAGACGTTACTTCAAAAAAGAAGATGATTACGTCCTACGCGTCATGCATTTAGTCATGCATATTAACTAATGACTGAAATTCTGCCAAGTCATAATATCTAAAATAAATAACTTAAAATACACAAAGCTATGTAATTTCATATTATATATATAATTATAGATCTAGTGCTAATGTTCAAATGTTATAAAGTAGATCTAGTATATGTAGTATATGTAATTAAATCTAATACTTGTTTTATTTTCGAAAAATAGAAGTAGCTCAAAAAATATTAATATATTTATATATAGGCAAGGACCCTTTAATGCTCTTCTTAAAAATAAGGGAAAGAAAAACTTTTATTTATAAATGGCGGCTGCCAACTCCATAGTACAATACGTAGTAGTTAGAGGAGATCTTGCTTCTGTTTTAAAATGGCCAACAGGTGCACTTATAGCTCAAGCTTGCCATGCATGTACAGCAGTCATTCATCAAAACTATAAAGACGATGTCACGCAAGAATATCTGAGTGATTTGGATCGAATGCACAAAATTATTTTAGAGGTTGGTTTAAAAAAAAAATTAATAAAAATAAAATTGTCTTAATATTAATAATATAAATAATTAATATTATTATAGTTTTATACTATATATACAAGTCAGTATGATCTGGTACTATCTACTATTATCTAGAGAGTTGAAACAAAAAATATCTTTGTAAAAACAATTTTTTTTTACAAAGTAAAGTAAAGTAGCAATTGTACATAAAACACTGAACCATAGTTTAATAGTTATAATCTTCAAATACAAAAACAAAATTTAATAAAATACTCTGAAAGACACAAAGATAAAGGCACAGTCCTCATCCCATATGCTAGGACAAATTTGTACAAATACTCCTTCTTCCCTAGTGCTATTAGAGCATGGAAAACCAGTGACTTGGCAGAATTTAAGTCATTGGTTAATTTGCATGACTAAATGCATGAGGCGTAGGACGTAATCATCTTCTTTTTGAAATAACGTCTGTATTATATAAGATAAGATAAGATTAAAATACTTAATTAGATCTTTCCAATGATGCATAAATTATGACTGTATTCGATTAGATAAGAATACATAAATGATTTACCAAATTGCATTACTTCAGGAACAAAAGTCAGATTATTTGCAGATGATTGTATAATATATAGAACAATAAAAACAACACAAGACTCAGATATTTTACAAAGAGAATTAGATGAATTACAGAAATGGGAATCAAATTGGAGCATGTCTTTCCACCCAGAAAAATGTCAGTTGTTAAGAGTAACAAAAAAACTAAAACAAATTAATTCCACTTATCTTATTCATGACAAACCAGTAACACAGACTAAAAATGCAAAATACCTAGGTGTTATAATAAATGAAAAACTGTCATGGAATCCACATATTGATGAAACTATAAAAAAAAAAAACAAAGCATTAGGGTTTATTAAAAGAAATTTCTATAAATCAAATAAGAACATAAAGCTAAAATGTTATTTAACCTTGGTTAGGCCAATAATAGAATATGCATCCTCCGTTTGGGACCCCTCAACTCAAGAAAACATTAAGAAACTGGAACATGCACAAAATAGAGCAGTGAGATTCATAACAAATGAATATTCACATTTGACTAGATTAACACCCTTAGTAAAATCACTAAATTTAGAAAGCCTTCAGGACAGAAGACTCAAAAGTAAAGTAGCAATTATACATAAAACACTGAACCATAATCTTCAAATACAGAAACAAAATTTAATAAAATACTCCGAAAGACACAAAGATAAAGGCACATTCCTCGTCCCATATGCTAGGACAAATTTGTACAAATAGGCCTACTCCTTCTTCCCTAGTGCTATTAGAGCATGGAATGGGTTGCCTGAGCTAGCTAGGAAAACCAGTGACTTGGCAGAATTTAAGTCATTGGTTAATTTGCATGACTAAATGCATGACGCATAGGACGTATTCATCTTCTTTTTTGATCTACTTATTAAATATTAAATTTAACAGTAGATCTAGTATTAGTAGTAAATATATAGCTAAAGCTGATTTCATTAGTATTTATGAATTTCACTTGTTAGAATGTTAATATTGAAAGAAATTTTAAAAATTATCAGGGCCTGAGCTACAAGAAATGTCAGAGTGCTGTGGACAAAATGGTGGCATTGTGATGACAGAAAATAACAAAATATTTAAAAATTGTGAAACTGTGATAAAAATAGTCTGAAAAAAAAAATGTGCATATGCAAGTATTCTTATTATAAAAAAAAATATATTGATATATTCAGAATATTAGGCTTTTCAAGGCCTGGCATGTTTTTTTAAATTTTTTAAAATAAAATTTAAAAAAAAAAACTATCTCAAAATCTGTAAATTCCAATAGGGCTCAATGTTAACCTTATTTTTCATCTTTGTAAACAAAACATAAGAGATTTTGCAATAAAACTTGGTAGAATTATGGCCAGGCATGATATCTAACAGGAAAAAAATATTGTTTGAAGAATTTCCTGGCCTCTGTATTGCTAAAAACAAAAAAGAAATTACTCATTAAGCATCATATAGGCCCATTATCTAAAGTAGTCGCTAACACTTCTTTAAAACCTCTTTCATTTTCATTCATAAAGTATAATCCATTTCCAAGTATAACCTGTGTGGAAAAAAACCCACAAAAAATGCAATCTCTAAATTATATGTCATTTTTTAACATCTGCACTTCTGGGTTTTTTTTCGCCTAGCTAACTATAGTATCATTAATTATCATATATTATATAGTATTAATTATCATATTGTATAGTAATATTTAAGTATCTAAAGAGCTAAGAGGAGTATCTAAATAAATTATAAAAATATAAAGTAGTAACAAGATGTAGATCTATTAGATTCTAGTAGTAATTCCATGTATCTGTGGAAGTCTGCTTACTCTGCTACGTAGTTCAAGTTGCCATCAGCAATTCTCAACCTGACACCTTTTTTTTTTTTTTTATATCGTATCAGCATTTTGTCCCTGGCAAATGTTTTTGTGATAATGAATGGTTTATGTTCTGTTTTTTTTCACTAAGTTAATTCTAATCTTTGAATTTGAATACATGAGATGACCATGAGGATTAGTTTGATTTTTATTAATTATTCAGGTGCACATATTTCACTAAACACTCAACCATACTTTTATATCCAAACATTAGTTTAAGGTTTCAAACTTTAAGCACTGTAGCTTCCACATTATATTTCTTATATTATTAAAAAATCCAGCTAATAAACTTTAAAATTACCTACACTACTTATACCATGCATTGAATGGAAAGAAGCTTGGTAGAATCACTTTTATTAAATGTAATCTTGTTGTTTATTTAGCTTTATGTTCTTTATTTTATAAATTCTTTTTTTTTTTTTTTTCTGTACGAAATAATTATCATTTTTTTCATTTATTTTAATAAAAATAGCTGATATTGGAAAATATTTTTCTTTTCAGGCCAAGGATGCTGATGCACTGAACTTGCTAGCTGAAAACCTGATTAAGAACAATATCATTCACAAACTTTGGATTGAACAGCCTGAGAATATTCCCACTTGCCTGGCTGTTAAGCCATATAGAAAAAATGATATTTCATCACATTTTAAGGCATTTAAATTATTCAAATAGTCTGTTAGTTTTATGATAATTCTTTTACTCTATTTCAAGTGTGTACTTTTTTATTTAGTAATTCTTGATACATGTATGATTTGAAATCTAAAGAATTATTTATTTTTGTTAATTAATTATATTTGTACTATGAATATGGATGCACTTGAAGAGCACAGAATGTAAGAAATAAAGAGAACAATTTTAAGAAGTGAAGAATATATTTTGTTCTTTTCATCATTGTAATTTATTTAGTTGTGTCTTCTAATTCAAATTCCTATGCACCAATGTTAGAATGGGAAACTTGGTAATGTGAAATAGATTGTAAAAATAAATATATCACTATTACAAATAGAAAGAATATGTAAAATGTCGAAGTAATTTCTAGAATAGAAAACATATTTATGATAATTAAATTTGGTTAGAGTATTTATTCTGCACATATAATTTTTATTCTTGTATAGCTTTACAATTGTAATAAATTAATACAGTAATTTGGCGATTGCTAGTTCTTTAAATTTTATTCAATAATCAACAAGATCATATGTTTCTTTGGCCAACAGTTAACAAGGAGGGTGTCATGTGGCCAGCACAACAACCAACAGGCTTTACTTTCCTTAACTAAAGTCAGGTGCCCATTAGGGTTGGGTAAACTCAGAAGCACCCGAAAAATCCTGTAATTTGAAATCCCAGTCCTCAGCGAGATTGCAATCCAGAACCCTAGGTTTGGAAGCCAAGCGCTTAACCACTCATCCACTGCTACCCCTTGTTAACAGAAAGTGCAGGCAAAATTTATTGTCTTGTAATTGTGGCTAGTAACTTAAGACACCTTTTGACCACAAGCTTGTTATGAAAGTTAAAGGCATATTTTTAGCTAAATTTTATTGATTTTTTAAATGAAACCTAGTAATTATTTTTTTAAAACTTAAATTTAAATGATGCTGGAGATTGAATGTGAATATACTTTGTGGACTGATATAATATTTTTGTTTTAGAGCCAA
This sequence comes from Biomphalaria sudanica, assembly GCA_036873155.1. NCBI lineage: Eukaryota > Metazoa > Mollusca > Gastropoda > Planorbidae > Biomphalaria > Biomphalaria sudanica. Next base: position 842,116 of record JAZGLO010006674.1, read on the forward strand.
CATGATTTTGGTGAAACATTTTATAAAGGTTATTACTATTTCAATTATTTTATGTTTAGTAAGTTTTCATTTATACGGAATGAAAAAAAAAAAGTCCTCTCATGATGAAATGTTAAATATAATTTAGATCAATATTTAAATAACTTTAAGCAATATAATGTTACAAGTCATTTTCGAATATCTCTGGTACCACCTGAAATAAGTGGGTTAACATCTCAGGGGACGCTACTGAGTCAGTCAATTTTTTATTAATGATTGTTTCCCTTCCCACATGTCTAGTGAAAACGAAAAGAAATTTTTTTTTTTAATAGGAGATATTGTAAGTGTGCTCAGAATCTATTTATCGGTAATAAGATATAATTAAAGGATTTGGTACACAGGTTTTTTTTTTTTTTTACAGTCCACTCGGTTATTTTTGGATAGCTGGCATTTGTTATAGAGGGAAGCTAAAAAATAAAGGCTATCCTATTGGAAGTATCTTCGAATGTGTTTCTGAGCACCCTGCAGTCGTTGAGGGTGTCATTCGTCTTCCACGTTGTTATATCAACTGAGAGTATAGTGACAACTGACATGCAGACACATTCGAGGATCTAAACATTCCAAAGAAGATTCTCGATGCCTGTCAGAGAATGGTACTGCTATAGATCCGCCACATCACCAATTTGTAACTGTCAGGTAGAGTTAAGCCATAGGCTCTTGAAACAGTAGCTCGGCCAGCAAAAGCGAGCGAGATCCCTCTCACCGGCCTGACTGAAAAAAGTGTTCTGTCTAGAAGAGGGCCTAGAGACGTGGCCGAAGACCGAGCACACCGGGAATCTCTGCCATTTTCCTTCTCTATACCAGGAAAACGTGCGGGGCTCGCCATTTATCCAGGCCCCATTGAGGAACGGCGCCTGGATTGATGGAGCTCTTTTACAACCCCACACAATGCAATAGTTTTACTTTCGCACCCTCTTAGGCACTCCCACGGGAATCGTGTTTCGCTACCCATTTGGCCTAATCGTTTCCTATTACGGCCGTTTCCACCCGGGCGCCACTATGAGGCAGGGTAGCATGCCATGGATCACATCACCAGAAATCTTCTCAGTGGACACTGCTAAAGAGAATACAATGAATTTTATTTCCGCTTACGAAGCACATTTCTAGAATAATAACAATAATAAAAGAAATTTCCTTCTAACAGTCTAACTTAAAACCAACTATAAAGATTTAGCTAATACTAGCATCATTTTGACTACTAATATATAGAATCAGTAAACCTTATTGAAAATATTGATCAACTAGTGAATAGAGATATCAAGTAGTTTTTTAATGTTAAAAGTCAACATGTTTCGACATAACTTTTGAAGAATGTTACTTTGACACTTCAATATTTATCATAACACTTTTTCAGTTGTTTTATCTCTTAGACTTCACTGTTTGACTTTTTTTGTAATATCTCAAACATCTATTGACAAACGGCAATATCAATAATTCTTGTTTTTTTTTAAAAAAGCCATCTATTAAATACAAGTTCATTTACGAAGAGTCGTTCCCATGGTAACAGACGATGTTTACATCCAGATAAATAGATTTTTATTCTTCGTTTTCCATTAAAAAAAACAACAGACAAACAAACGAAACAATCTTTGACATTTGAATTAGGTCAACTATTAAGGACATACAAAATATATGAGAGAACTCTTCAGCACACTAATTGCAGTCTTTGTGGCGGGAGACTTCCAATAAGTCTCGTCCTTGACGTCAGGCGCTTCCCTAACTAAATCAAATCAAAACAAAATCTCGATACCAAATTGCTTCCTCAGCTGCGCATGACTGCACTGCCCACCCCTCGGGCCGTTCATACACTTAAGGATACAACTTAAAATTAAACGGTAATGGGTGTAGAAAATCAGACAAATTTGCTGACTATGAACTGATAACATTCTGCGGCATTTTGTCAAGGATGACGGCTAAATTTTGAAAAGTAGTATTTGTTCAATTATTCATGTTTCGCCAGCGTATTGTACTGGTTCAACTGATTTTAGGAAATCTAAGCACCAAAATAGAAAAATATTTTGGACACTACAAAAAGCGAAGATAAATATAAAATTTACTGGAACAAAAAACCAAACCAAAATAAGAACCAAAACAAAAGCATTTAGTTGTCTAGTCAACGTATTTAGTTTTGAATGTCTAATCAATGTAGCGGAAAGTGGGAATTTATCCGATGTGCGCAGTTACTATTTCTGCAGGGTATCGATTCCCACTTAATGTTTGAGAAATGTGCTCATCTTCGATCACAAAGGAGGATATATATATATATATATATATATGTGTGTGTGTTTAAACAACAAAGTAAACTAAACATTAGCGTAATTTTAGCTTGAAATAAAGGATTCATTCTTTTAAACTTGTGGCTTTGAATTTTTGACTTAGGACTTAGACCGAGTTTGGACTATGAAGAAATTGTTAGCTAACAGTGGAAATGAAAAAAAAATCTTTTGGTTCCTAATAAATAATGAACAAACTGATATACTGAAGTTTGATCTTTCTGATATTAGAGGCAATCATTATACACTATATAAAGTAGACGTGGTCAAGAACGGTATACATGTTCACGAGTGTTACCTGATCTTATCTTATAGATAACAGACGTTACTTCAAAAAACGATAGATAATTACGTCCTACGCATTTCATGTATCAATCTAGTGACGCATTTAGGTCGGTGACTTAAACTCTGCTAAGTCTTTGGTTTTCTTGGCTGATTCAGGCAACCCATTCCATTCTTTAATGACACTAGGGATGAAGAGGAGCGCTGGCTGAGTGGTAAAAGACTGTAATTTTATATTTCGGGAGCCGATGTGTTTACCCAGGTCATATGGGTACGTGACGTTACTTGGGGGGTAAAGTAACGGCGTTAGTCGTTGTGCTGGCCACACGACATCATCTTTAACCATGGGCCACAGAAACTGATGACTTTTACATCATCTGCCCTATAGATCGCTAGGTCTGAAAGGGGAACATTACCTTTACTTTTTTTTTTTTACTAGGGAAGAAGGAGCATTTATTCGATTTGTCCTAGCGTATGAATTATGACTGTGTCACAATGGAATTGAGTCTTGGTATCATTTTTTAAGTGTGGAATTCATACAAATATTGAGCACTTAAATAATAATCCATTTTAAAATTCAAATTTAATACTGATTTCTCAAAAGTCTTGAAACTTATAGACTAAATTTAGCTTTTTTTTTTTAAAACCCTGAAGCAAGTTCGTGTCCTCTAAAAACAGGTTTTCAAACCGAAAGTTCTCGTAGCGGAAATACATTAAGGATGTCCATTTATAATTAACTCCCTTTACATGGTTACTATTCAGTGTTAAAACACGGATAATCGAGAAGGCAATGAGTAAATAAGCTTCCTGTTTACACTTCTCTTGCCACCTTGACGCGTACATCTCGAGACAAAATATGAAAGATGATATAGGCCTACATTAGGGTTATCCTTTGTTGACACTCATGTTCTTCTCCATAACCCTTCTTCTCCGCCCCCTCCCTCTCCTCTTTATATCATTGGCAACTGCTGACAGCCACATTTCAGTTATGTCGGCGCACATCGTGTTAAGCCCCCCCCCCCCCTGTCGAAAAAAAAAAGATTTTTAAAGGGAGAGCATGTTTAGAGTTTATAAATTGGTTTATGTCCCTTACAAATAAATAAAACTAGAGACGAAGAAGAAGAAAGAAAGCCAAGAGAGATTGATCCAATTGATTTCTTTGGCTTGAAGAGACGAACGTTTCACGGCATATTGTCTCTTGTGAGTTATTATGTTATGTAACCTGGGACTCTACATTACATATATTCAAAAAAATCGTTTTCACATCTACATATTTCAGACGTGGCTTCAGTATAGGAAGATAAGAAATGCTAAGATAAGAAAGGAATATCTCAAGTATTTAAATTGAAGGGGCAACCCCCCTTTTTTTGACAAAGCTTACATCAACTCACTCCATCTGTCTGTCTCTGTATGTCGGTATAAATTTTGAACACATTTATTTCTCCCGAATTTAATTTTCACAATCAATTTGAAACTTTGCACAGTTATTCATAAGTACCTAACAAAGGAACCAATCAAAAATTAATCCATTAGTTAATTATTTGTGTTAATTCATTAATTTTGTTTGATATATAAAAAAGAAAAAAAAGTACTGTATGGTTTTTAAATGTGCAGTTCTTTCCCTTATTTTAGCTTTTTCTAATTAATTAATTTATTTTTGCTTGTTTTTCTACTGTTTTTACACTATTTAATGCAAGAATTTGGAAGATGTGAAAGCGGGAAACTTAACATTCCAAAGGTGTATCGTTTTGAAATGTCAAGGCCATGTTGTCTGAAGTTCAGGCGCTGTGAGATTTCTTTTTCTTTAAATCATCGAACTTAAAGATTCACCAACACGCCCAGGCTAGTGCTGGAAAAAAGAATATATCTTAATATTTACAGCACCACGAGAATAACTTAACGTAGACAGAATTTCCAGAAATTACAGAAATGCATGTCTCGTGCAGAAATAGAGATTTTCATCCGTTGCCGAAAATACTATAAATAGATAGGTTTTTGGTGTATCCGGTTTACAGTTTAAAGAAAGGGTGGATATTTTATGGTTTTTGTAAATGTGCATATTTCTTTGTGCATTGCTTAGCAGAATTCAATTTTCTTAGCTCTTCCATATTTAGCACCTTTTTTAAAAACAAATTTAGTTGGCAACATTGAAGGTCAATTTAGTTTCCTTGACATTGTTTAGTTTAGTGTCCTTGACATTGTTTAGTTTCTTAGGAAAATCTTCACAATGTTATCTGAAGACTGAAGGTTTCTGGTTTGACGACGTTACAAGGTGACGTTACATTAAGTGAGTAAATCTATACAAATTTGTTAAGAACTGCCTCTATTTAGAATTCTTTACCCACAAGTTTGTTAATAGCACTAAAGGTCTAGAATCCAAAAGTTAAATTTTTACCTAATTTTTTGCAGCACTGTTAATTGTACATTAGAATGTTTAGCTTTTCGAAACATAAAAAAAATGGCGTAGATGTATTGGGCATTTTTCCACAATTCTAGAAATGTGTTGTTGTTTTTTTTTACACTTTGTTACATATTTTTGGCTGTTTCTTCAAAATTGAACATTATTTCATCCTCGACTAAATCTCCCGCAGAACGGAGGAGGTTGTGGGCGGCCAGAGTTCTAATCGTGGCCCATTATGATTACAGTCCAGAGCGCTTACCCCACAAGCAGGCAGATACCTCCTCAATTTGTAAAATCCTGTTTACGTTTTTTAAGCAATAAAATACAGACTAATAGAAAAAGAAGACAAAACGATATGAATAAATTCGGTGGTAATATAATGGAACCTGAAAAGAAATGTAAAGAAAATGAAAAGAAAAAGATTGTGAGAGAGTTGGAAAAATAAGTAAACAAAATAGACAGACGCCATTAAAATTGTTTTTACGCTACGAGCGAAAGAGCTTAGATATTCGAGTCTACAGCTCAGACTCGTGCATACAAATTATTACGTTGGGGCGATGGCCGATACTGAAGTGTGAGTGACAATCGAGATACAAGTAGTGTAAGTATTTCTTTATTTCGCGAACATATTGCAATATTATCTACATGTCGAGCGAGACCTCTTGTAGTAGGTCAGAATAAGACGCCAACAGAACCATAGTTAAACGCTCTTTAGATATGCGAGTGGGAAGGGGCGATCGCTCCTCCTCTTCCTGGATCCGCCAGTGTAAAAGATAAAGGACTTATACATTTGTTTTTAAATTGTTTGTATATAGCGTATCTTTCATGCTTATGCGCTATGTTCCAATTGTTGTGTGTGGACAAGTGTAGGTGTGTGTGTGTGTGAAATATCTAGGAAAGATTTCCGTGCGTCAGAATACAATTCTGCTCGAGTCGTGATTCGTACTTGAGAAACTTTTGTTAAGTAGAACAGATGTAACCAAGACTTTCTTGCACAGGAAGGAAAGTTCTAATGTCCTAGGAACGTTTTGGTTTTCACCAAACTAGCCAAGACGAGGCCGTTTAACGCCATACCTCGGCCGAGGCCCTTTAACGCCATACCTCGGACGAGGCCGTTTAACGCCATACCTCGGACGAGGCCTTTTAACGCCATACCTCGGACTAGGCCGTTCAACGCCATACCGCGGACGAGGCCGTTTAACGCCATATCTCGGACGAGGCCGTTTAACGCCGTACCTCGGACGAGGCCTTTTAACGCCATACCTCGGACGAGGCCGTTCAACGCCATACCGCGGACGAGGCCGTTTAACGCCATATCTCGGACGAGGCCGTTTAACGTCATATCTCGGACAAGGCCGTTTAACGTTTTACCTTTAACGAGGCAGCTTACTTCTTGCCTAGGATTGGGCATTTTGCGTTTCTGGCAATGCAGAATCCAAGAAGACGCTTGGCCACTAACCCGACCTTTTTTTTCTTAGCCGAAGTTTGAGAAACACTGCTCTAGTTGTAATATGACGCCTCGTTGCTCTCGCTCTCTATATAGATTCTTTTATTCATAGGGTTAGGCTTACAGGGCGTTAGGGTTTGGAAAAAAATCGCCCCCCCCCCCCCCCCACCTCAAAAGTTCTGGATCCGTTAGAGATTTACCCATATGTTGACCTAATAACTAAAATATAATGCAAATTATATTAATATTTTATAGCCTTTTAAAGGTATTTGTGTGTATTTCTATGTGTGAAGCGTGTCTATTAAAAGAGAGAGACAGAGAGAGAGAGGGAGAAGGTGACAAAAGAATTAAAAAAAAACTCGACAATAAGCTGTAATTTTGTTTTTAAAGACATCCTTCAGATACGCTCCCACTAGTGCTAACTGTATATTATTAGATGCACCCCTCACCCCCCTCTCAAAATACAAGACACGCCTTCCTACCTAGCATGGTCTCTACGGAGAGCGAAATCGTGAAATGCATTCGTTTCAAGTCTTTTAGAAAGCAATACAATCTGCTAGCGACAAAACGGCAGGCCTGCTTTATACAGAATTGTATCTTCTGTTTCAACAACCTGCTTACACTATTCTGTGTTTTTCTTCAGTACGGATTGTATTAGCAGTTGTTTTTTTTTTTCCTTACTCGCAAAATTGTAAGAAATTCGTCGTATCGTCTGCTGACGCGAGATCCTGCTAACTAAGTCATTCCTAAGTTAACGGCCGCCCATAAAGACCCTAGAGCCCTGCCGGACCGATACGCTGCTTTACTAGCGGACGGCTACGTCGGTGAGGTCCTTATCTCTCAAGGCGGAATACGAGCAGTGAGCTCAAGGCAATAAATAAATCAATATATCGGTTCTATTAGCTGTGTGTGAAGCGAGCCGCTACGGCATGAAGCGATCCCTTGGTGAGGTCATTTGGCGAGACAAAACAAGCACCATGCCGTGGTCACTCCAAGTTGTTTGTTTTTTGGTCTCCGATTCAGTGGCGTCACGAAGCAAGGCGAGGGTGCGGCTTCGTTGACTATGTTTTTCATCAATATTATAAAATTTAAAGAAAAATTGGGCGAGACAAAACAAGCACCATGCCGTGGTCACTCCAAGTTTTTTTTTTTTAATCTCCGATTCAGTGACGTCACGAGGCAAGGCAAAGGGGTGCGACTTCAATGACTATATTTTTCATCAAAATTATACAATTTTATAGAAAAATTTTGCAAGACAAATCAAGCACCATGCCATGGTCACTCCAAGTTTTTTTTTTTTTTTTTTTTTTTTGTCTCCGATTCAGTGGCGTCACGAGGCAAGGCAAAGGGGTGTGGCTTTATTGACTATGTTTTTTTTAATCAAAATTATAAAATTTTATAGAAAAATTTAAAAAAGATAAATGTCTCCTTCTGTCTTGTAAGTCAACGGATGAGCCGAGATGAAATAATGGTGTCGGCATCTCCTTGACTCGGGTCAGAATCTGCTACGACTAAACAAGTCGATTCTGGATCGGCACATTTTGTCTCAGTTAATGCATGTCAACGTATCTGTTTTTGAGCTATCAGATAGGTCAACCTTCTTCCTCGTTACCATGTCTAAGGCCGCATCATTCTTTTTTGCTTTCTGCAAGGGTCGTACCAGAATAGACAGTCTGTCTCCATGCTATTCGATCTAGGGCAATTTTTCTCTCATCTAAGAATTTTATTTTAAATACATATGACCATTCTGTCAGTTTGGACCCTGTCAACAATTTAGCTTGCTACGCCACTGTTCAGTGCCTAAAATGAGTGACCATATGGATACAAATTATTCCCCTTACTCCGGGGAGCTCTTCAATACCTTGGTTTTCCTATATGCAAATCGTCTCCCGCCAGCTCCCCTCTAGTTCGTCCGGTTCGTAGGTCGTCTGCGCAGACGGACCGCCAGCGTTATTTATCCCGCTCGGCTCTTTCACTTCCGGTGTGTATAAAGGGCGCTCATCAATCAAACTAAGTCGCGCGCGGTCTGGAATTGGAAGAACAGAATAATGCTTTATTCACCTAATGCTCACGCGTGACGTACGCTTCCTTCTTCTAACTTGTCTCCCCCTGTTTGGCTGGTTCCTATGTGCTTTTGTTGCCGACTTTGTCTGTAGACATGATACATGAGGATGTTATGCACGCGCGGTAATTAATGGGATATGTTAACTAACAAAAAGAAAAGTTACAAGAAAATACTAAAGACCAAAACAAAAAGAAAACACCCAGAAAGAAAGATTTGTTATTTAAATTGCATGATTTTGATTATTATTTTATGCAAGGACTGGTTTTGGTATCTAAAAATATATTATGCCGTCGGTGTCTCTGAAATCTACATTTTGATACTTTATCGGTGCGGCTCCATTCATTAGCAGTATTTTTGTTTGGACATATGTTAATTTTATTAGAGAATGAAATGGGTTGCCTGAATCAGCGATGAAAACCTACGACTTAGCAGAATTTAGGTCACGGATTAGCATGCATAAGTAGATTGACTCATGCAATCCGTAGGACGTAATTATCTTCTATATTGAAGTAACGTCTGTAACAATAAGATAAGAATTTTATTTGGAAAAAAAGTTTGTGGCAAGCTTATTGGTGTATACAGTGAACAAATTAAAGATAGTGTTGATAAGTCGATATAAATCAAAGATAGTGTTGATAAGTTGATATAAATCAAAGATAGTGTTGATAAGCAACGTTTTTAGAACTGCTTAATCACATTTGGGGGCACTGTGGTCGAGCGGAAAACCGCTTGGCTTCCGGACCAGGGGTCCCGGGCTCGAATCCGGATCTTCGGGCGCCTCTGAGTTCCCCCAGCTCTAATGGGTGCCTGACATTAGTTCGGGAAAAATAAAGTCGCGTGTCGTTGTGCTGGTCACATGATACCCTCGTTAACCGTGGGCCACAGAAACAGAAGGCCTTTACATCATCTGCCCCGTAGATCGCATGGTCTGAAAGGGGGAACTTTTTTTTTTTTTTTTATTTATATAACCAAATTTAATAAGCCTTCCACTTGTAACATTAATTTCAATATGGAGGAAGCATTCTATTCTCACACTGTGACTTTCAGCTAACTTGAAACATACATGTGCAGCTAACTAGCGGCAATAAAGAAGATCCACTGTCACGTATTGAGATAGTGTTATCATCAAACCCGATCTCAGTCGAGCCGACAAAGAATTAAATAGGTGTTCATAGGGAAAGTGTTGCCGATACAGTTCTATTATTGGTACGACTTACGACTTACTACCACAGGATGCGAAGATTTATTCATGTCATTGTAATGACATTGTTTATCTTCATTTGTATTCAATGAAAGGATAGTGATGAAGATATTGTTAATTTAATTGGCCGATCTCTCATTCAAAACCACAAAAAAAAAAAGAAACTTTTCCCTTCATGTCCATTTCATATATAAATACACCCCTCTGCACTTAAAGTGTTTCATAAATAATAAGTGCTTAAAGCTCCCCTTTCAGACCTTGCGATCTATAGGGCAGACGATACTAAGGACATCTGTTTCTTTGGCCAACGATAAGCCAGCAGGGTGTCATGTGGCCAGCACAACGACCAACCGCCTATACTTTTCCACAACTAAAGTCAGGTACTCATTAGAGTTGGGTGGACTCAGAGGCGCCCTAAAAATATCCGAAAATCAAAATCCCAGTCACACCGAGATTCGAACCCAGGTTTAGCAGTTATGTTGCAATAGTAAAGTTCACCACGCCCTGAAAGAAAGTAAATAATTTAGCAATACAAGTTTTTTAAAAACATTTTCTTTTTACAACAAATCTAAAACCGTTTGCATAAATATATTAAGGTTGTAAACGCCGGAAGTGGTAATGGTCTTAAGCCCATCATTAACTATAAAACGCTTCCAATGGCATGCGTCTCAAAAATCTTATCTTATCTTATATAATACAGACGTTACTTCATAAAAGAAGATGATTACGTCCTACGCGTCATGCATTCAGTCATGCATATTAACCAATGACTTAAATTCTGCCAAGTCACTGGTTTTCCTATCTAGCAACCCATTCCATGCTCTAATAGCCCTAGGGAAGAAGGAGTATTTGTACAAATTTGTCCTAGCATATGGGACGAGGAATGTTTGACAGACCTCGTGTATGACGTGTATGAATGGCTTGTTTGATGACTAGGGGATGATTATTTTTGAACTGCCACACACTGGTCCATCAGAGATAAATCGGTTTTTCATTTATTATAATACCTAGGTATTTTGCGTTTTTAGTTTGTGTTACTGGTTTACCAATTTGATTCCCATTTCTGTAATTCATCTTATTCTCTTTGTAAAATTTCTGTATCTTGTGTTGTTTTTATTGTTCTAAATATTATGCAATCATCTGCGAATAATCTGACTTATGTTCCTGAACTAATGCAGTTTGGTAAGTCTTTTATGTAAATTAAAAATAGTAGTGGACCCAAGACTGTTCCTTGAGGTACGCCTGAGTTAAGTGTAATTGGTTTTGATTTAGAACCATTTATTATTACAGTTTGTTCTCTCCCTATCAGAAAATCTTTAATCCACTGATGCAATGGACCATCAATGCCAAAATATTTTAATTTTTTAAGCAAACTATGGTGGTGAACTTTATCAAAAGCTTTGGAAAAATCTAGTAAGATAGCATCTATTTGCTCACTGTTATCTAAACCCTTTGAAAAATCATCAATTAGTCCTATTAGCTGTGTTTCACATGATCTATATTTCCTAAAGCAATGTTGGTATGGAGTAAAGCCATTATGTTTGTCTAAATAGCCTCTGTCAACCACTACAACTCCTGGTCTTCACGTGTGGTTCAGATACTGAGCCTGGCGGAACCGTTACCACAGACAGGAGAAGGGGTAAAGGCGAGCGACTGGTGCCTAAACCAGTAAACTTCGGGCAGGAGGGGCTCGTTAGCCTTGGATGGCTACCCATTTAGGAGAAGGAAAACTCTGAATCCAAACCTCCGCTGCCTTGCGGCTATACCCAAACGCGAGAAAGGCTTCGGGAGACAACCCTGAGTAAAAAATCGGGAGCTGGTGACCCTTAGGCAGATTGTGGCACACCGTGCTACAGCCTGTCAGAGCCTGCGGCGCTACTGATCCTAAACTGTATCGGCACTGCCGTTCCTTTGGTCACATCAGCTGCGCGGAGAGGAGATAACTGCTGTGTGGGCGACATCGTTCCGACCATAAACAATGCCCAGGCACTTATTTAAAGCTCTAACCCCAAGTATATTAAATTTATACCAAATGGTGATCTCCCCTATCAAATAATGTCCCTTGTTGTTGTTTTTTTACTATCAATAGTGAATAGTTATAATAATGGTGTATTTTAATGAAAAACTGCATTCATAGTTATTTTAAAAATTAAATTTTCCACTTTCAGAAACGAAAAAAGTAGCCGTTGCATCAGAACTTTGAAAGATCTAAAATATCATGATATTGGATTTCAATATTATTTCTAGTTTATGAGATTTAAACGGGACGAACGAACGCCAGACACTCCACACAAAACTAATAGCGGCGAATTCCCTTTCGTGGGCTGCTAAAAAAAAACAACAAGACTTTAAGACTTTAACACTAACCCTTTAGTGATAATGATTGATATTAAATATTACTGTGTACTACCGCATAGCAAAGTTTATTTTTGATTTAGGTGTCTTAAGAAGATTGTGCTGTAAGCACATTGATCTACTCACATTGTCTATCCGACCAATGGTCATCAAATATTTTAGTACTTGGTGAAATGCCTCAAACCTCGAGTAAAACTCTTAAATTGCACGGGATTGGGACACAGTACTACCAGAAGAAAAGTTATTGCACAGCAAGAGTTTTATTTTTTTTTTACAGTTAGTCCATGATGACAATTTTCCAGAATGATTTTAAAAAATGAAGATTACTTTAGATATCGTTTTTAAACTTTCTTTGGTCAATATGTTTAAGTAAATCTAATGCAGGCACTCAACGAAAGAAAGGAGGTAATAATAGCCGATGTGTTTATTTACATCTATAAGCAAATAGTTCGACATGGACTTCAGCTATCAAGTCCAAGAGAGTAATGTCTTAAGCTCTACAAGTCCACTAGAACAGACCACCGACACACTTCCCAGTGTCGCTCCAGGTCTTCCAAACAGTTCACTGGTATCACTCAAGACGGCACTTAGCCCCAGACAGTGCAGACCCCCATAACCTGCAGATCACTTCAGCCGAATCTACAACAGTCCTTCCTGTAGAATCAACATGTCTTCGCCTACTCGTGTTGAACGGTGCTATGTTGCGCACAAGATTCGGTATATTTAGTCCAAATGATTGCAATAATAAATAAATGTCTAGGCTAAGATTTAATTTGGTCCGCATTTTGTTTAAACCAGATCAGGTAAAATAAATTTAAGATAAATTTAAGAAAAACATTCATATTTACTATGATATCGATGCAGCTTTTTTTAAAAATATCGACTTCATATATAAATATGTATATGGTTGACTTCGAATTTGAATAGTGATATCGACTTCAAATATGAATACCGGGCGTAGCTAAGAATTTTCCATCGTTTGGGAGGCCCGGGGGGGGCTTTACTTCTTAAGGGGCCCCTGCATTTTGCTTAATATTTAATTTTTTATGTAAAAAAAACACTAATTTGGGGGCCGGGAGGTTCGGTAGTGATATTGACTTCAAATCTGAAAAGTGGTATCGACTTCATACCTAAATATTGATATCGACTTCAAATCTTACTAGTGATACTAGCTTCAAATTAAAATGTCGGAATGTTGATATCGACATAAAATCCAAATGGTGATATCGACTTCATATCTGAATGGTGGTATCGATACCAGCAACGGATTATGGAGAAAGGCTGGACTATACTAACTATACTGGTCTCTGGACTTGACAACTCAACTGCACACATTTCCTGATATAAAGCCACGAGCAGCACAAACTAGACGTGTGTGAGTGCGTGCGCAATACGAACGTAACAATAGCAATAACAGCCTCGTATACATTATATATTATATTACAGTTAGGTACTAGCCAGGACAGCGGATGCCAAGGGCGAGCACTGCTGCCGTGTGATCTGGAAACTTGATAGAATTTATGACAAGCACTTGCACTGAAAGAAATAACCGATAAGGTAGTTGGAGCCGGTTCAGAAGACATTAGTGTCGGGACAAATCAATTCCGAACGGGGTCCGGTTTCATTGGATGTAAAACTAAGAGGGAGGGGAGAGATACGCTCAGCTTAAAGGTTGGGGGGGGGGGGAGGGGGTACTATAACTCGAGGGACGTTTAACGGGCTGCTCTGGCTTTTAACTTCGATATTTGAGACTAGTGTATATTAACTATATTTAGTTAGAAGTCTCTCGATGTGACGTGAATCAAGGGAAGGCAACTGCTATGGTGATGAAGAAGCAAGGAAACAACACAGGAAATTGTTAGTTTTAATTGTCAGATTTTTGTCCATAACTCCGAGTTTCAAAAAAAAAAAAAAAAGGGCCTGAGCTAACACTTTGGTATGCTTTACTTAAGGTTAAAGAGCGCAAGATTTATTATGACCGACGTGAAAATATCTGACTTCTGCTAATATTTAACTCGATTTATGTCCCTTGTTTTATATGTACAAACAAAAGGATATGGTTATTGTTATTCAATATAATCAAAGTCTGTCTGCTAAGATGTCAATGGGACATTTAGTGCTTCTTGATTTCGTTTAGGTAACAAAACATCACATATAGTTTTGCTTTTTTCTAAAGCTTATATCAACTCACGTTGTCTGTCAGGTCAAAATAATGTTGTATACGTTATTTCCCCCACCCCTTTTTCCCATTCTCTGGTAAAGTTGAAACCTTGCACAATTATTCATTGTCCCTGGCATAATACGGATGAAAGAAAAATGTACAATTTAATTAATTAAGTAGTGGTGTTTATGATTTTTTTTTGTTTGATATTGAAGAAGAGAAATGCATCTTACAGTATTGCGCGATATGGCTGTAAATTTCCAGTTATTTCCTTCCTAAGTTTTTTTTTTGTTTTTGTTTCAAAAGGTATTTTTATTTTATTTTTAGAATTAGAGCTGAGACATAGGTGATACACATAAAGCAACATAGGGCCTCTTGAACGATTTCACCAAAGGTGTCTTCCCTATATCAAGTGCATACGATGGCACATGGCGATGTTCTGATCCATGCCATTCAACTGCTACCCTAAGGGAGACGACCGGAACGGTGAGTAGCCGATACAGTTAACAGCGTCGTAGGATCTGCCTGAGTGTAGCACTGTGCGCCTCAAGCTGGGTCACCTCCTTTTGGCTTGGCAGTTGTTTTTTTTCATGTTTCCTCCGCTGCTGTATTTAACAAAGTGAACGCCAACAAATATGAACATCAGCATCTTTCCTTTTGTGTTCTTCGTGGAACTTTGGACCCTCAGTAAAAACAATCTATTCTCCACGGTCTCTTGCTAGTTTTTTTTAAACTCTTTCTCTCCTAACTGACGATACCAGCGTTGATTCCACAAGAATGGGGTAAATAATTACGGAGAGAAAGAGTTAATGGATTCCTAGCTCTTTCCTGTCCTCTCTGCTTCATCTAGTTCACTGTATCGCCACTTGCTTGTCCGTCTTTGGACAGAATATTGGATCATTTTAGTGGCCCAAAGAAATGGACATTTAGTTTGACTACGATTGTCCACATCAGTGTAACTACGGTAAAAATAACAATATAGATGCAAAACACGAACAACACTCACACAGGCAACATAAACACACACACACACCACACGACCAGCGCTTTATGAACTAGGCTTCTGTGTACTTCTCGGTGACAAGTAACCTTGAAAAACACCCCGACTGAAAGTTGGATAAAGGAGATTTTAAGAATTTCCGTTCGTGCATTAATGGAGAGTAGCTGACCTTCGTCCAGATCTGGTGTAACAGTGATTTAATGGTTGCATATTATCTTGAAGAATTTTGTGTGTTTAAATTGTTGAGACGATTTTTTTTATCTAATAAATCACAACAAGAATTTCTGTTTATTTCCCTTTTCTTTACATTTCTGTATAGCGCTACTTTCAAGCTAAGAACATGCTTGGAATACTCTCTTTCAAGCTTAGAACACGCTTGGAGTTGAAGTGCTATCTTTTAAGCTTAGAACTTGCTTGAAGTGCTATCTTTCAAGCTTAGAACATGCTTGGAGTGCTATCTTTCCAGATTAGAACATGCTTGGAGTGCTCTCTTTCAAGCTAGCAACATGCTTGGAGTGCTCTCTTTCAAGCTTAGAACATGCTTGGAGTGCTGTCTTTCAAGCCTAGAACACGCTTGGAGTTGGAGTGCTATCTTTTAAGCGTAGAACTTGCTTGGAGTGCTATCTTTCAAGCTTAAAACATGCTTGGAGTGCTATCTTTCAAGATTAGAACACGATTGGAGTTGGAGTGCTATCTTTTAAGCTTAGAACATGCTTGGAGTGCTATATTTTAAGCTTAGAAAATGCTTGGAGTGCTATCTTTCCAGCTTAGAACATGCTTGGAGTGCTATCTTTTAAGCTTAGAACATGCTTGAAGTGCTATCTTTCCAGCTTAGAACATGCTTGGAGTGCTATCTTTTAAGCTTAGAACATGCTTGGAGTGCTATCTTTCCAGCTTAGAACATGCTTGGAGTGCTATCTTTCCAGCTTAGAACATGCTTGGAATGCTATCTTTCCAGCTAAGAACATGCTTGGAGTGCTATCTCTCAAGCTTAGAACATGCTTGGAGTGCTATCTTTTAAGCTTAGAACATGCTTGGAGTGCTATCTTTCCACCTTAAAACATGCTTGGAGTGCTATCTTTTAAGCTTAGAACATGATTGGAGTGCTATCTTTCCGCTTAGAACATGCTTGGAGTGCTATATTTTAAGCTTAGAAAATGCTTGGAGTGCTATCTTTCCAGCTTAGAACATGCTTGGAGTGCTATCTTTTAAGCTTAGAACATGCTTGGAGTGCTATCTTTCCAGCTTAGAACATGCTTGGAGTGCTATCTTTTAAGCTTAGAACATGCTTGGAGTGCTATCTTTCCAGCTTAGAACATGCTTGGAGTGCTATCTTTCCAGCTTAGAACATGCTTGGAATGCTATCTTTCCAGCTAAGAACATGCTTGGAGTGCTATCTCTCAAGCTTAGAACATGCTTGGAGTGCTATCTTTTAAGCTTAGAACATGCTTGGAGTGCTATCTTTCCACCTTAAAATATGCTTGGAGTGCTATCTTTTAAGCTTAGAACATGCTTGGAGTGCTATCTTTCCGCTTAGAACATGCTTGGAGTGCTATCTTTCCAGCTTAGAACATGCTTGGAGTGCTATCTCTCAAGCTTAGAACATGCTTGGAGTGCTATCTTTCCAGCTAAGAACATGCTTGGAGTGCTATCTTTCCAGCTAAGAACATGCTTGGAGTGCTATCTCTCAAGCTTAGAACATGCTTGGAGTGCTATCTTTCCAGCTAAGAACATGCTTGGAGTGCTATCTTTCCAGCTAAGAACATGCTTGGAGTGCTATCTCGCAAGCTTAGAACATGCTTGGAGTGCTATCTCGCAAGCTTAGAACATGCTTGGAGTGCTATCTTTCCAGCTAAGAACATGCTTGGAGTGCTATCTTTCCAGCTAAGAACATGCTTGGAGTGCTATCTTTCCAGCTAAGAACATGCTTGGAGTGCTATCTTTCCAGCTAAGAACATGCTTGGAGTGCTATCTTTCCAGCTAAGGACATGCTTGGAGTGCTATCTCTCAAGCTTAGAACATGCTTGGAGTGCTATCTTTCCAGCTAAAAACATGCTTGGAGTACTATCTCTCAAGCTCTTTTGTTGACAAGTGAAGGGAGGAGGGATGGGGAAAGAGAGAATCCGTGCAGCCTTTAAGTGTTCAGCCAACAAAACTTTGCTTGAGTCAGGGTTCGAACTCAATCCCCTTTGTTAGTTAGCCAGGCTGTTTTCGCCACTCAGTCTAGAATTGCAGGGTATGTTGTCAAGATAACGCACGAAGAAACAGCTGTTTCTTTCAGTTTTGTACAAATTTCGAAAAAAAAACAAAAAACTCACTCGGTAAAGTGCAAAAATAACGTCCTCTCTTTTATCAGTGTTTGTTTTTGTTATTTTTTTTTTTTTTTTTTTTTAATTTTATTTAATGCCTAAAGATGATCAAGAAAAATATCTACACAAACAAATAAACAAACAAACAAAAAAACAAAAAAAAAACAAACTTTAAAGTACTCTTCAAAAAAGAGAAAAGACGAAATTGGCCAATCAGTGGCGGAGTGCCTTGGGGAGAAAAGCAGAAGGGGGGGGGGAGAGGGGAATGGACATTGAGTTGGAATTTGAGAAACACTGTCAAGACAATATAAGTTTGTGCTTCGTTCCATTCCACGTCGTCTCTATAAATTAGTTGTCTTAAAAAAACAATGGTAACAATAACATTCACAGGCTCACAATACAAGGTGATTCAAAGGTGAAAATATGTATGTCTTTCATGGCCCAGCATTGGGTGGAGTTCTCGATTTTATAGTTCAATAAGGAGCAAGAAAAACGATTACTTTTTGAAAGCAAAGCTTATCTAAGGGAAAGAACCGCTAATTACAGCCATTTATCTAAAAAAAAAGCATAAAATAAAATTAATGAATTAGTACTAATTAATTAGTAAATTGGTTAACTTTTGGATTGATTCCTTTATGTGAGAAAAAATATGTTCAAATTTTTTACCAGACAGACACATAGACAGACAGACAGACAGACAAAGAATAATGAAATGTTCCTCCTCAAAGTACTGTACAAGCCCAATGACGTTTACGTTTTCTTCTCCTCTTAAGCCTTATTACTTTCTCCTGTGGGCTTTTTTTTCATTTAAGTCTTATTACTTTCTCCTATGGGCTTTTTTTTCCATTTAAGTCTTATTACTTTCTCCTATGGGCTTTTTTTTCATTAAAGTCTTATTACTTTCTCCTATGGGCTTTTTTTTCCATTTAAGTCTTATTACTTTCTCCTATGGGCTTTTTTTTCATTTAAGTCTTATTACTTTCTCCTATGGGCTTTTTTTTCCATTTAAGTCTTCTTACTTTCTCCTATTGCCTTTTTTTTCATTTAAGCCTTATTACTTTCTCCTATGGGCTTTTTTCCATTTAAGCCTTATTACTTTCTCCTATGGGCTTTTTTTTCCATTTAAGCCTTATTACTTTCTTCTATGGGCTTTTTTCCATTTAAGCCTTATTACTTTCTCCTATGGGCTTTTTCCCCATTTAAGCCTTATTACTTTCTCCTATGGGCTTTTTTTCCCATTTAAGCCTTATTACTTTCTACTATGGGCTTTTTTCCCCATTTAAGCCTTATTACTTTCTACTATGGGCTTTTCTTTTCCATTTAAGCCTTATTACTTTCTACTATGGGCTTTTTTCCCCATTTAAGTCTTATTACTTTCTCCTATGGGCTTTTTTTTCATTAAAGTCTTATTACTTTCTCCTATGGGCTTTTTTTTTCCATTTAAGTCTTATTACTTTCTCCTCTGGGCTTTTTTTCCATTTAAGTCTTATTACTTTCTCCTATTGCCTTTTTTTTCATTTAAGCCTTATTACTTTCTCCTATGGGCTTTTTTCCATTTAAGCCTTATTACTTTCTCCTATGGGCTTTTTTTTCCATTTAAGCCTTATTACTTTCTTCTATTGGCTTTTTTCCATTTAAGCCTTATTACTTTCTCCTATGGGCTTTTTCCCCATTTAAGCCTTATTACTTTCTCCTATGGGCTTTTTCCCCATTTAAGCCTTATTACTTTCTCCTATGGGCTTTTTTTCCCATTTAAGCCTTATTACTTTCTACTATGGGCTTTTTTCCCCATTTAAGCCTTATTACTTTCTACTATGGGCTTTTTTCCCCATTTAAGTCTTATTACTTTCTCCTATGGGCTTTTGTTTCATTAAAGTCTTATTACTTTCTCCTATGGGCTTTTTTTTCCATTTAAGTCTTATTACTTTCTCCTCTGGGCTTTTTTTCCATTTAAGTCTTATTACTTTCTCCTATTGCCTTTTTTTTCATTTAAGCCTTATTACTTTCTCCTATGGGCTTTTTTCCATTTAAGCCTTATTACTTTCTCCTATGGGCTTTTTTTTCCATTTAAGCCTTATTACTTTCTTCTATGGGCTTTTTTCCATTTAAGCCTTATTACTTTCTCCTATGGGCTTTTTCCCCATTTAAGCCTTATTACTTTCTCCTATGGGCTTTTTTTCCCATTTAAGCCTTATTACTTTCTACTATGGGCTTTTTTCCCCATTTAAGCCTTATTACTTTCTACTATGGGCTTTTCTTTTCCATTTAAGTCTTATTACTTTCTCCTATGGGCTTTTCTTTTCCATTTAAGTCTTATTACTTTCTCCTATGGGCTTTTCTTTTCCATTTAAGTCTTATTACTTTCTTCTATGGGCTTTTCTTTTCCATTTAAGCCTTATAACTTTCTTTTACGGGCTTTTCTTTTCCATTTAAGCCTTATTACTTTCTCCTATGGGCGTTTCTTTTCCATTTAAGCCTTATTACTTTCTCCTACGGGCTTTTTTTTATCCATTTAAGCCTTATTACTTTCTCCTACGGGCTTTTCTTTTCCATTTAAGCCTTATTACTTTCTCCTACGGGCTTTTCTTTTCCATTTAAGCCTTATTACTTTCTACTACGGGCTTTTTTTTTCCATTTAAGCCTTATTACTTTCTTCTATGGGCTTTTCTTTTCCATTTAAGCCTTATTACTTTTATCTATGGGCTTTTCTTTTCCATTTAAGCCTTATTACTTTCTTCTATGGGCTTTTCTTTTCCATTTAAGCCTTATTACTTTCTTCTATGGGCTTTTCGTTTCCATTAAAGTCTTATTACTTTCTCCTATGGGCTTTTCTTTTCCATTTAAGTCTTATTTCTTTCTCCTATGGGCTTTTCTTTTCCATTTAAGCCTTATTACTTTCTTCTATGGGCTTTTTTCCATTTAAGCCTTATTACTTTCTCCTATGGGCTTTTCTTTTCCATTTAAGCCTTATTACTTTCTTCTATGGGCTTTTCGTTTCCATTAAAGTCTTATTACTTTCTCCTATGGGCTTTTCTTTTCCATTTAAGTCTTATTACTTTCTCCTATGGGCTTTTCTTTTCCATTTAAGTCTTATTACTTTCTCCTACGGGCTTTTCTTTTCCATTTAAGCCTTATTACTTTCTCCTATGGGCGTTTCTTTTAAATTTTAGCCTTATAACTTTCTCCTATGGGCGTTTCTTTTCCATTTAAGCCTTATTACTTTCTCCTATGGGCTTTTCTTTTCCATTTCAGACTTATTTCGTTCTCCTATGGGCGTTTCTTTTCCATTTAACTCTTATTACTTTCTCCTATGGGCGTTTCTTTTCCATTTAAGTCTAATTACTTTCTCCTATGGGCTTTTCTTTTCCATTTAAGCCTTCTTATTTCCTCTTAACCCTTAAGGCGCGTGAGGTAGTTTAGCCTCCATTGTTTATGCACTCATTGTAAAACAGCTCAGCACTTTAAGGGTTAAGGGCGTATCCGAAAAGCGGACAGTCCTGTGAAAGTGTGCTTTCAGAACTGTGTTACTTTATGAGCCACAATGCAGTTCTAACATCAGATAGGCTAGAAGTGTGAAATAAAGAAGTATCAACCCTGGGTCACTAGACACAATTGGGCACCCCAATGGCCTTTTTAGTAGTCTTAAAATGTATTAGCGTGATTCTAATATTATTTACATGTCTAGGAAAGGAGCTCAGAAAAAAATGACTTTGGGTGTCACCTTTCAAATAAACAACAGAATCTATTTCAATAGCTTCTAAGAACATTTAATACTTCTTGTTAAAGTCTTACCGGTATAGCTAAAAGCTAGAATACAAACTAGCCCTCTCATGTAGCAGTTAACAGATTGAAATGTTGCTTTTAGGTATTGAATATAATAAGGTTTGTTCAAAAAACGGCTCATAAACACACTGATATCTGTGATCATCTGAAGACCTTGACAAGTTGAAACAGATTGTGACATCCAATGCTAGATGTAAAATAGGAACAAAACAACAAGGAAAATATAAAAACAATTGTTTTAAAAAACGAATCAAATTTTATATTAAGTGTAATCAGTCATTTAATAAATTTTTAATAGGTCTAGACTAACAATAATAAATCTGTGTGATTAGAAATATTTTTACCAATTGTTTTTTGTTTAGCGCAATTGCATGCTTTTAGCTTTCCTGATGCGCTATGATCTGATCACCTGTCTGAATTGCTTGGAAAAGGGGGAGGAAAGTATTAATATCTGTTTAAATGATCGCTTTTGAAATGCATTTTTTTAAAAAGCTGTTTGACTTGAATTTGTATGCGCAATTACAGCAAACACTTTGTCCCTGATATTTAAGAATAGTGTTACGTATCTAGGTAACAATGCCTAGATACTATTGTTTTTTTTTTCTTGACCTGTAGGTTGTCTGCCCCTTGGTGTAATAAGTTTTTTTTTTATTTTATTCTTCAAGAGTCAAGCCACACAGACAGTGACCGGTCCTTGACCTATGTGTGTACCTCTGGTTGAAAGGGGGGTGGTTTTTTTTTCTTTTCTTCTGTCTCTTTGAAGAGCGTTCTAGATCTGGGTGTTGATGACTTTCTGTTCTAGAAATTACTAGATATCGACGCGTGGTAGATTATATAAAGACCGCTCGCGTAACGTTGACGGACAGACATACGGAGACAGCCGTGAGACAGAATAGCGGAGACATTGCGTGACCCGTGCGTGGTATACCTATTTATCGTGTAAGTTAAGATTTTTCTTTTTCAAGGCCTTGCTTGTATTTGTAATTATATTTTCAAACTCTTGTATTGTAATATTTTTACATGCTATTTTTGTAAAAGGGTTTTGGTCAACCCATCAATTCTGTATTGAGTAAATGTTTGTTTTTTCTTGCTTTATGTGATTCAGTTAAAAATACTATTCAAGTTATATTTTATTAAACATTAAGTTGATATTTTACCTTCCGATTTCTTGTGTCATTTTTTTTTTTGTTATTCATTGTAAGTCTTTGATTAAATTCAGACTTAAGATAAGTGACACAACTGCTTTTCTATTGTCACGTTCCCCTAGGCAAGCCATTTAAAAGTAGAATTCAATTCGTAATACGTGACAATAGACACAATTGAGAGTGGATATTCTTCTTCTTCTGGCCAGCCTTTTGCTGCTGAGCTGCTGAGCTCTTTTGCAGACTGTAAATACTAATCGAAATATTCTCTCGTTTGAAGACTTCATTAACAGGGAATGTAACTATTTTATGATATCCAGCGTTGAAGTGTAATTAGACCCACTGGTCTACAAATGAGATTGGACCAAAGCGCTCTGAGCATGCTTTAAGCATGAAAGTAGCACTATAAAAGCTATATTTTATTGTTATACTGTAAATATTATAAATAGTCAAACAAAGTAAATTTTATTATTTTCTGCAGATGCGTTGCAAGATAAATAGGATGAATGATACTTTCAGATGGGAATAACAAAGAAATATGGGAGCACAGTCATAGCAAAGGGGAAAAAAAATTCTAATCAAGAAATACAATTATCTGGAGACAAATTTAACACTTATAAATGATATCAAGTTTTTAAAGTGACATCAAACTTTTTTTTTAATGAGTGTGATATGCTCGAATTAACATGTCCTCACAAATTTGGTGTCAGGTGTGAAACTTGTTCTGGGTTTTCTTCCACTCAGAAACAAAAAAAAAAAAACACGAGCTCTGCAGCATTTCTCTCGAACGTTCCCTTGCCAGCATCACTGACCAACATTTGGACAAAGATGTTAACATTTTATTTTCATAGGCCTCCTACATTTGCAGAAGTCTGTAGGAATCACTTGCACCTAGCAAATAACTTTCTAATAGCTGTACCAAAAGCAAAGAACTGCTAAAATTATCTGCGATAAGCAAAGCACAGTTTAAATTACCTGCGCTATGGAGGACACTGCTTAAATTATCTGCGCTATGGAGGACACTGTTTAAATTACCTGCGCTGTGGAGGACACTTTAAATTACCTGCGCTATGGAGGACACTGCTTAAATTACCTGCGCTATGGAGGACACTGTTTGAATTACCTGCGCTATGGGGGACACTGTTTAAATTTCTTGAGCTATGGAGGACATTGTTTAAATTTCTTGCGCTATGGAGGGCACTGTTTAAATTACCTGCGCCAGGCAGGGCATTGTTTAAATTACCTGTGCTATGGGAGACACTGTTTAAGTTGCTGCGTTAAGCAGGAGACTGATTAAATCACCTGCACTAAACAGGGCATTGTTTAAATTGCCTGCGCCAAGAAAGACATAGTTAAAACGACTAAAGTCAGGCACCTGACAGGGAACTGTTTACAAAGACCTTCTCCTGAAACGGAAACTGTTGATCTTGTTTGCACGCAGTACTAAAATGTTACAGGATATTAACAAACTGTACTCGAAAGTAGATTATATTTTTTTAAAGTTCTCCCTCCAAACCCTGTTCTTCATTGCGAGCCGTAGAGATCGTGGCGCCCCGGTGGGGTGGTCAAGTATCAAGTTTCATTGACCCGTTCTTTCTCCCCCCCCCCCCCGACACACTCATCGAGTCCATATCAATCTTCGGGGGGGGGGGTGTGAACAGAACGTTAGAACTTGCTCCCAATTCATGCAATTGGCGACTAATCCTGTCTGACATAATTACATGTTGTATACGATGACTTGGGCGAGTCGATGGACGTTGTTTATGGCTCAATAACAATGGACATTCCAGAGTGTATGGGGGTTGGGAGGGGGGGGGGTTGAAATGAGACGTTTCTGTAGTGAGAAAAGGTAGGGGGGGGGCGGCTCAGTACGAAGTAGGCCTACACTAAACTGATATACAGATAGAAATGACAGAAATATTGTTTAGAAAGAGGGAGAGAGAGAGGGAGAGAGAGAGAGAGAGAGAGGGAGAGAGGGAGAGGGAGAAAGAGAGAGAGAGGGAGAGAGAGAAAGAGGGAGATAGGGAGTAGAAAGAAGGAGATTGAAAAAGAAAGAATGAAAAGAAAAAAAGAAAGAATGAAAAGAAGAAAGAAAGAATGAAAAGAAGAAAGAAAGAATGAAAAGAAGAAAGAAAGAATGAAAAGAAAAAAGAAAGAATGAAAAGAAGAAAGAAAGAATGAAAAGAAAAAAGAAAGAATGAAAAGAAGAAAGAAAGAATGCACATTTCAAAACATTTCTTACAACAGTCGCTGTGACCTTTGCCACCACGAGCTATAGTAGTCTACAAGTTTATTATCCAAGTTTTCAAAATTAATTTGTATAAGAATATTTACAACAAATAATAATAACAATAATACAAAATAATACCGGATACACCAAAAAAGCTATCTATTTATAGATATCCGCCATATATGAACATTTCTAATAGTGCGATCATTTTATATCTTATTGTTGTGGTCTTGAAACCAGGCATATTTGATTTTGCTTTGTATTCTTTTCATAAAAGCTGTTCTAAAAAATACGGTTGTATGTATACATTCCAGCAAGTGGGCCTGGTGGTCAAGTACCTAAACATTTAGTTCCGCATTCTGAGGTTTGAGGCTGAGTTCATCAGCGAAAACAATCAGAAATCGAGAGGCTTAGCCCGTCCTAACTCTTGGTATCCTCTCTTTGGGCAGATAATGCGATGTAAAGCTCATCTGCTTATATGTTAACGAGTGTGCCATGTGGCCAGCACAACGATCAACCACCTTTATATTTCCCAACTAATGTCAGGTAGAGCTGTCAGGTAAAGCTGTCAGGTAGAGCTGCCAGGTAAAGCTGTCAGGTAGAGCTGTCAGGTAAAGCTGTCAGGTAGAGCTGTCAGGTAGAGCTGTCAGGTAAAGCTGTCAGGTAGAGCTGTCAGGTAGAGCTGTCAGGTAGAGCTGTCAGGTAGCCATTACTGTTGGCTGGACTCACGGGTGTCATAAATATCATGTAGGCTAATTAAAAAACCGGTCTATACAGAGATTCAAACTTGAAACCCATAGTTTCGGAAGCCAAGCGCTTTACCAATAGGACACCACGGTTATTCTTTATGGGCATGGATTAAAGTTTTCTCAGACAAGTGAAAGCTTGCTAAAGTCAAGCGTCTTTGTCCGAAAAAGACAAGGGGGGGGAGGGGAATTAAGTCACAAGTACAAATTATTTATAAGCTATTAAATAATGTAAAACCCCAACTAATACTATATGATGAAATGAGAGAACACATTGGTGATAAAAATCTAAACCCTGTTAGACTTGGCTATTAAGACTGGCAACCTAATATCCTGCCACTTGGCTAGTACCGTGCACCTTAAACATTACGACCCCTGACGTCATTACGCACGAGCGTTCGTGCGCGCGCTTTGGTATAATGTAATACGTCTGCACAGGGTTCCCTCCCCCTGCTATCTTATTTCTAGGGCCCACACCAGCACTTCACTTACCCCTCTGCCCCCTCCCCTTTTCATTTTCTGGTATGCTTTATATCTCTCCCCGAGTCTCACAAGACGCACGGCCAAGAGAACACATGAATGCCCCGTGATTGGGAGGAGGACAAATAAACCATAGGCCCCTACCATCATTGGTGAAATAGTCATAGCGATAATAATAACAGTAACAATAATAACAATAATAATAAAACAACTGACGAACAAAAAACAAAATCTCCGTTGGTAATAGAAGAGGCGGGTGGGTTGTAGCGCACGCAGTTCAGTACTAGTACGGTCCCATTTGACTAATTGAATTGAAGTCTGGCAGGAGGCCTCAACTATTGTTAAGCCGGCCCTTGTCATATTTTTTTTTTCTGTCTTTTCTGTCGTATTTTTTTTTTTTTTGGTAGAAGATCAGACAATAGTGTGACAGACAAGGACATTGATATGGCGAAACGACTGCTTGCACGCGCCCAATCTGCACCTTTACTTGTCTTCTCGTCTGACTAACTTTGGACCAATCAGATACACCGGATGGAGGTCTATCCAATCCCTTTCTTTGTCCCCCTGTCTCTGCATGTACTCCCCCCCACCTGTGCCTCTCTATTTTTTTCTTTGACTCAGGTAGCCAAGTTCTTTGTAATTTTCTCACAAAATAACAATCATTGACATTTAAGTAGCATACCCACTGTTGCATGACGTTAAAAATGCTGAGAAAAAAAAAAAAAGATGTGGAAATCTATTCTTGGAGATAACGTGACAATGGAAATGGAATAAAATAATTTGTGATATTGCAGCTAGAGGGACGATGAGAACTGACGTCGTAGACAACTTCAAGACCCTGAACATAAATACCTACGAGGATTCTTATTACCTGTCGCAGGGGGATAATGCCACGTCTTTAGAAATTTGATCCGCAGACCGCAATAACCTGTGTATCTCTTTCAGGAACATGCTGGCAGTTCCAGCAAATGATTTTTAGCTCAAGTTCTGCGAAAAAAAAATACAGAGAGAGAGAGAGAGATAATATAAAAATAATTTAAAAAAAAACATTTAGGTTTTTTTTTTTAAAGAAAACCTCAGAATTTGCGCTATTCAATTTTTCGGCCATGCGTATTGGACATATTGCACAGAACAATAATTGAATAAAATAAGAAAAAAAATACAAAGAACGAAAAGGGTGAGACCTTTTTGCATATTTCTACCCATATTCTTGTTGTAGGCTTAATTCAGATTATTTCCAGAGCTATCCACCTTTAAAACAATGTAGATTTATATACGTTTTAAAAATCAATTCATATATAGTTATATCGTCCCTACAGCTATAATGTATTTTGTTTGGTGTAATGCACAAATTGTAACACAAATTTCCATACGGATAATAAAGATTATTATTATTATTATTATTATAGCATATATCCACAAAGATATTATTTTTTCACGACATATTTTTCATTTATAAACAAAGGCAAGAAAGCTGTATTTAAAGATATATATTAACAAGGTTACAAAGACAGTTTGCGTGGAAACACAGTCTGTAGATCGGCCCCCGAAGTGGTCCACCCAGGCAGGTAAAAAGACAGGTTTCAATATTATCAGAATGAAAATCTATCAAAGACAAATAACAGAAAATAATGGAGAAAAGAAGGGTTAACATATCTCGTGTGGTGCCCCAGCGGTCCAGCAGACCAAAGGATAGGTGAAATTGAATGTGAAGTTAGATGTGAACCTGGCTTAACTGATGTCTTATAATGAATATCTAATTGATCTAATTGTTTTGTAAAAAATAATTTTTCTTTGGTTAGATGTTCTATAGTATTTGTAGCAGAGTAGTTCACGCGATAATATGAAATACTACTTATTAATTGTTGTTTTAAATTATGTCTGACTTATAAGCATGCTAAATAGATTTTTTCTCTTAAAAACAATAAGAAACATTTCTTTTTGTAAATATAGTACTTAGTATAACATAACTTACATAACTTAACAATACAAATTTTTTAAAAAATGACAAAAAATCTACAACCGTTTGCATAAATGTGTTCCGTATACGGTAACTGGGTGCTTACGCTAATCATTGTTACTATTAATAGTGAATAGTTGTAAAAGTGGTGTATTTTTTATGAAAAAACTGCTTGCATAAGTGATTTAAAAAATTAGATTTTTCGCTTTCAGCGAAGAAAAAAGTAGCCGTTGCATCAGAACTTTGAATGGTCTAAAATATTGTGATGTCGGATTTTCACTATCTTTTCTAGTTTACGAAAACTAAACGGGACGGACGGACAGACGGACGGACAGGCCACACAAAACTACAAGCGTCTTTTCCCCTATCGGGGGCCGCTAAAAAAATAGCTTGCGCTACGAGAAATTTGATTTTACAGTCGTAGTGATCACACAAAATGAATCGTATACCTTCTAAACTTCATAGCTTCCGTAAGTCTTGTACAACAAATAGCTAGTTAATTATAGTCATCTGTCATGCATGCTGGTCTCCGATAGATTTTTAATGGTGTTAGATTTTTTTTTAAATTTATTAATTGATAAAGAAGTAGAGGATCAATTCCACGTAATGTAACATTCTGGAATGGAAATTTCCGATTAGGACATTCAACTTGCGATTCCTAATAAAACTGTATTGCTTTTGGTATTCTTTTCTTTAGTCTCGACCAAAGAGTCAGAAGAGGACGACGGCAACTGATAATGTAAGATTTGTTTACATAGGTGAGAGCATGGGGGTACAAACGCGACAGCTCAGTAAACAAGCGGGCGCCGAGGAGTGGACAACAATGGGCCAAAGGACAGCGGGGTCACATATGGTCGCCACTTCAAGGGTCGTCTTGAAAATTAAAGGACTTTTGTACTTGCTGCCCACATCTTGTCCCCGGTGGTGATTCGGCTGCACTCTAATGAGTAGCGCCATAGATTGCACACCGCCCGGTATAGTCTTGGAGTTGGATTGTAATTGAAATTTCTGTTCAGTAAGATTGGTGAACATTGTTTGAATATTTTGACACGAAATGAAACAAAACATTAAATGAGATTTTTCATAAATTGAGTCAGCGGTGTCTCCAGAATACAGAATATGGGCGTATTGATAAGTTATGTATTTTAAAGCTGTAAGTTGATGTCTTTGTTGCACTTTTCAGAAGTGTAAAATCAAATCTATTAGCTCTACTGATTGTAGCACAAAGCTGATATCAATTCACTCTGTCTGTCTGTCTGTCTGAATGGAATCTTGTACAAGTTATTTCTCCCACTTCCCATTCTTGGATCAAGTTTAATATTTGCACTATTATTCATTGTCGATGACAATACATGAATCCATTGAAAAAAATGACCAACTATTTGATCAATTAGTAGTAATTAATCAATTTTGTTTAATACAGAGAAAGTACTAAGTTAAGGGGAGATAAGCCTTATGCAGAGAATCAATGTGTTGTCTAAAAATTTGAAACTAATAAAAGATAACAATAAAACCTGTTTTTATAAGTACTTGTATAGGTCAGTGGCTAGCGACTCGGCTGCCCATCATGGAAGCTCCAGACCTCAATCTTGAACTGAGACTAGAGAATTTTTTTTTAAAAATGTGTTTTGCAATGACAGCACGAAAAACTTGTCCCAGATACCCCCTCTTGCGTGATGGATTCAAAATAATTGATCCTATTTCACTCAATATAAGTATTTTTAAAAATCATTTACTTGTTTGTATTATTTTGTAATCAATAGTGTATTACAAGCATCATCGTCATCATCATCACCAAACTCTATTAGAGTGACGACTTGAGAGATTCAAATCCTCTCTTGCAAAAGCCCTGGACAGAAACCCTGCTGTCTCCATATGTCTCCATATATATTTATTTTGAAGCAAACGTCATGCGCATTGCTGTTTTAAACGTATTATTGAAGAGCATCCTTTGTCATTGATAGCAACCTGGTCATGAGGAATGCGATGAGGACTGTCGTTCGGAGGTTTGAAAGGTCCTGGCTCAAACCCTGCCATCCTCCATCGTCCTGCGGGAGGTTTGGGCTAGGATGTGATTATCCTCAGAAACAGAAGAAATATCCCAAACATTTACAAAATATTCTACAAACTTTTTGCCAATTACGACGCAGAGCTGGTCAGGCATAACCTACTCATGACTGTAATATATTCAGCTATTAAAGGCAATAAGATGACTCAATATCAATGTTTGTGGACAAAAGATTGTTCTGAAATTCGATCACACATGTGGCCACCTAAAAATGTTTGGTTATTTTATGATGTAAACAAAAATATAAGCAAGTGCTCAGGTTTTTCTTATTTCTATAGCAGTTTGCTTGTTGAACATATTTCGGAATTTCCTTGCAAATTAAATAATAGTAGATTTGCATCTTAACCTAATACTCCGGTAGGAGGGTCTGATTTGGTGGCGGGCGGGGTTCAAACTTGAGGCCATGGAGACGACAGTCCAGAGCGCATACCAAACGATTAGCTGCTGTCCACAAAATATAAACTGACTTAGGCCTATAGCTAATATAAATGTAAGTCTAGCCTAACTGGGTGCATGAGTCAGTGTGTGGTGAAGCCTCAGAGTAAAATTATAATCATCAGGGTTGTAAAGTTTCAGGAGGGATAGATTTTGTTTAACGCGTCTCGCTTTAGAATCAGACCTTCTGCTCTATCTTTCCTTAGTATCATCAGCTTATCAAGAAGTATACGTACCGTACCTTTGTTACTAACGCCTTTCTGTTCTGTCTTTTTTATTTTTTTGAAGACTAATGCCAAACTTATCCCCCGTTCCACAATATCAACGAGTCCTCCAGTAATCAGTACTAAGATTTCTACCCAAAAAAAAGGAGGGAATGTTCCAGACCAATCTGGCAAGTGGATATCACCACAACAAAAGAATCCGTCACCAAGCAGACGCATAACTGGCAACAACTTCCAGAAAAGATATCGTGGGTAAAAAAAAAAAAAAAGAAGTCTAGAAATGCGATCGTGAATAAAGAAAAAAACATCTCACTCTTTGGTATTTCATCAGAGAAGATGGTGTTATGTTCTGGGGCTGAATAGTTCAATTAACACTTTGTTTGTTGTTAGCATGTCAATACTCTGTTGTATCTGTATCTCTGTTTCATCGTCTTGTCAGTGACAAGATATTTTATATTATCATTACTATTTGTCTTATATATCAACGTCTTCTTCACCCCCTTCTCTCTCTAACCAACTCTCTCTCTCTCTAACCACCTCTCTCACTCTAACCATCTCTCTCTCTAACCATCTCTCTCTCTAACCATCTCTCTCACTCTAACCATCTCTCTCTCTAACCATCTCTCTCTCTAACCATCTCTCTCACTCTAACCATCTCTCTCTCTAACCATCTCTCTCTCTAACCACCTCTCTCTCTAACCATCTCTCTCACTCTAACCATCTCTCTCTCTAACCATCTCTCTCTCTCTAACCATCTCTCTCTCTAACCATCTCTCTCTCTAACCATCACTCTCTCTCTCTCTAATCATATCTCTCACTCTAACCATCTCTCTCACTCTAACCATCTCTCTCTAATCATCTCTCTCTAACCATCCCTCTTTCTCTCTCTAATCATATCTCTCACTCTAACCATCTCTCTCACTCTAACCATCTCTCTCTCTAATCATCTCTCTCTCTCTAACCATCCCTCTTTCTCTCTCTAATCATATCTCTCACTCTAACCATCTCTCTCTCTCTAACCATCCCTCTTTCTCTCTCTAATCATATCTCTCACTCTAACCATCTCTCTCTCTTTAACCATCTCTCTCTCTAACCATCTCTCTCCATATAGCCTTCTCTCTCTCTCTCTCTAACCATCTCTTTCTCTCTAACCATCTCTCTCTCTCTCTCTAATGTATCACTCTCTCCCTCTATCTCTCCTTTCCCCATTCCCCAACTGGTCCAGACAAGTGATAGGATTAAAGAGCATTGAGAAAGCTAAAATCATCAACTTGCACTCAACAAAAACGTTTAAAAATAGTTCTAATCACACAGATGAATTGTTGTGAGTCTATATCTATTATAAATGTAGTTGATACAGTTACACTTACAATAAGCTTTATTTTGCTTGTTAAGTAAGCTAAGTATGACGCAGTCTACTTAGATAACAACAAGATGCAGTGTGTATATGTTGCAATGTGATTGTGTGTGTGTGTATTTGGTCGTGCTTATTACAAAATAAAAGAACTCAGCAGAAAATGCACAAACAGAATGCCCTTCCATGAAGGTAGTCTGGAGTTTTCAGTCTGAAAGGAGGAAGTTCTTAAGAGCGGGGCATGCCGGGTCAGTAAAAGAGTGCGCCATTTGTTTCCCACAGCCACTTCCGGTCACCCAGCATTACTGCGCTACAGGGGAAAAAAAAGAAGAGAGAGAGACAGTGAAGTGAGGGAGAGGTCTGCTACGACAGAGAGAGAGAGAGAGAGAGATGAAAGAAACATGAAGGGAATTGAGGGGGGGGGGCGCGACTTCAATGGATTGAAGGAGCCGAGCAACACAGTAGTCACTGCTAGCTCGCCACTGTCCAGTACTGAGTAACGAGGAGTCTGGAGAGGCGAAAGGTGGGAGGGGGGAATGTTCCGGGGGGGGGGGGTTTATCTAGGACATTGGTATCGGGATGGGGGCGCGGAATTTATAGCTTTGAAGGCCAAAGAGGCGCCGGGACAAGAAGGGTGGGGGACAGGAATTTATCGACCTGCCCAGATCGATAACTGGGTCGCCCTCATTAAGCCAATCAATGAGTGACGCAGTGACCAATAAGGTTTCGTTTCCTATCCAGCTTCCGATGGGCTCAACATTTTTTTTTGGTCAATTGTCCTACGTGCTATGACAGCTTATACTATGAACTCTTCAAGGGATATATTTTTTGTTTTAGTAAGATACAATCACTTCAAATTGTTTAATAAAATAAGAGATAGCTTCAAATGAGGGAGAAAAAATGTCATCACGCATCTAGCGTGCAAACGTCAGTAAACGTTACCTGGGGGGTCAACAGCCAGGAATTGGGTCAGGGAGTAATTAGTCTGCCATGAAGGTTTTTTTTTTAAGTTGACGGACAGTCACGTGACTGGTGCAAAAACAGTAATAGATTTGACGTAAACATGGTATTCATTACTAAACTTCTCGCGCTCTAACCCCCCCCCCCCCCCGCTCCACAGCCAGTAAAGTTCTAGTCAATATCTAGAACTGGTTCTTGCACGGTCTTAAAGGTCCCTTTCAAAACAATGTGTGTGTGTGTGTTTGTTTACACTATCATTATTTGCAGTTACATCTATTACGTTTACTACTATGTATTATAATAAAATCCTATTTTGTTTATTGTATGTTACTCTATCCAACTATTCGTTAATCCCAGATCACGTGTTTCGTTTTTTTTTTTTTAAATTTATTAAAAGGCTGGGAATTCAATCTTTTAATACCTTTTTTTTCCCATTAATTTTATTTTGAAGTGAATAGTATAAACTTTAAAGCAATATGTCATATTACATTACACTGCGTACCACAAGTCTTGACGAGCTTCTCCGCGAAGCAAGCCGAGCCCTTGACAAATTGTGGGCATTTTCTTTGTAATTAAAAAACAAACTAAGTTGTAATGTGCTTACTAATTAAAATCATTACTATTGAGATATCCCAGCCAATGTTAGAAAGTACTTTTACACTACTGTATGCTGTAGTGCAATCAAATGTACTGCCATGTACAGTACTTTGCGAACAAGGACCTTGTGATATGGCCATAGAGTTTAAGTTGGCGTTTTTTTGACATAAGTTATCAGGTATAAATCTACTTAGAGTTAGAGTATAGAAGATTCTAATTTGTTGATGTAGATCCAGCCTTGGAATCATTTTTAAAAAAAGTTTTAGACTAGAATACTGAATCTAATATTGACGCTGTGTATTGATGAATTGTATAACCACATATGTATACATATTGTTGTAATTGTAAGGCAGGCACTCAACAAAAGGCAGGAGGTAATAATAGCCGAGGTATTTATTAACGATATAAAAAAGAATTGACTTCAGCTATCAAGTCCCAGGGTGTCGTATCCTAAGTGACATCAGTCCTTTTCTACCTAAATACCATTACAGACCACTGACACACTTCCCATTGCCGCCCAAGGTCCTTAACACAGTTCAAAGATAGCACAAAGGACGTTCTCTTTAGTCAAGACAGCTCAGACTCTAATAAATCGCAGAAGACTTCAGCCGGCTCTACAACAGTCCTCCCTCCCAATATCAACATGTCTTCTGCTGCTAGTGTTGAATAGTGCCCGGATGCGCACCGTCATTGTGGCGCGGAAGCGGAGTTACAACAATATCTATATGGTCACAAATTAATTCAAGCACTCCAGCAAACGATTTCTTCACAAGATGGTGCGCAAAATGTTCATAAAGCTATTTTATTTACTTGTTCACCTCTTTACTGAATGCAAAGAAACGTTTGTGTCAAGTGCGGGAATACCCGCTGAAAGCAAGATCGAAATAGCCAAATTACATTTTGAGATGATTATATTTTGAACAATCTTGTTGAATTAAATAGATACGTCAAAGAAAAATTTACTTGGCTAAGACAGCAGGCCTATTTACGTGACTCTAGTGTACTGTTAGCGAGCTAGATGGAGGGATAATTTGAGAGGATCTTCGTTTCTTTTTTGGAAGAAGTGACTCCCCCAGGACGACCTTGATCCTTTTAAATTATATATTAAGTAAGCCTTGAGGTGATACTTTTTATAACCCAAATTGTAAAAGAAGAGTTAAAAGGAGAGTGGAAGAATGTGAGTGAGCTGTGAGTGGGCTGTGAGTGACCTGTGATTGGGCTGTAAGTGGGCTGTGAGTGAGCTGTGAGTGGGCTGTGAGTGGGCTGTGAGTGGGCTGTGAGTGACCTGTGATTGGGCTGTAAGTGGGCTGTGAGTGAGCTGTGAGTGACCTGTGAATGGGCTGTGAGTGGGCTGTGAGTGAGCTTTGAGTGGGCTGTGAGTGACCTGTGAATGGGCTGTGAGTGGGCTGTGAGTGAGCTTTGAGTGGGCTGTGAGTGAGCTGTGAGTGGGCTGTGAGTGAGCTGTGAGTGGGCCGTGAGTGGGCTGTGAGTGAGCTGTGAGTGGGCTCTGAGTGAGCTGTGAGTGGGCTGTGAGTGGGCTGTGAGTGAGCTGTGAGTGGGCTGTGAGTGAGCTGTGAGTGGGCTGTGAGTGAGCTGTGAGTGGGCTGTAAGTGGGCTATGTCCCGATTTTTATTGCACGCTTTGTTCCCTCTAAATATCATGTTACTACATTTAAGTCAAGTTCCCTAATTCTGTCTATTATATGTCACGGTCCACGTTAGCTACAACCCAAACTCTGACCAATGGCTCTCGTTAGCAGCCGAAAATTAGCAGTCCACACTTGGTACTCATAACAACCTCGGTGCGTTTGTTTTTTTTAAACTAGCAATCAATGGATTTAGATTTAAAAAATGGGATGTAACTACTAGACAACAACATTAATTATTCATTCATTCCATTTCAAACCATTCATCGTTATACTATTGTATTTGAAAAATATTTGTTAAACTTTTCGTATTTAGTTTAATGAAAATGACCATTTAACTTAAGATTTAAAGTAAAAAAAAACCCTACAATTAACGTATTCTATGTCTCTATTGAACAAGTTTAGATATGTCACAAACGGTTCTTCCTATAGGAAAGATACTCATAGTATATAGCGCGGTTTGCATATTTAGCTAACAAACCTTGTATTGATTGTTAGCGGATGAGTTTGTATTTAGTATTGACAAGTTTGAATAAAAAAACATTAAATAATAATTTAAGAATTTAGTAATTATTTAAGAAGTATCTAAGTTTTTAATTACAGAAATGTGTCTGGTCTCCTTGAGAACAATTTGAAACAAAATGTTACACAATATAAAATCACTCGTAACTCCTATCTCTATGTCGTCTGCCATTCAGTGATTCTATCCCTTCATCCTTTCTCAAAGTCCTTCCTGTTTCTAAGCCACGCCCCCTTGACTTGCAGACTATTACATCATTTCCGGATTATTATTCCATAGCAATACTATTCTTAGTTGACGTAATTCTCCTTCAAAACAGTTATGGAGATGAAATATTTCACCATACATAAAGACTAAGACATGTGTTAACTTAGACAAGTATGGGCACTGGTTGTGAGAATGTGCTTTTGGTATTACTTTAAAAAAACAACAAATGCAAGTCTCATTTTAGATCACGCACTCTCACTTGATGAACTTTTCAGACCAGAGCAATCTTGATTCTGTAGAGCAGCAGTTCTCAACATTTTAAGCTCGGCGACCCCTTTTTACAATATACCACTCTGCCGCGACCTCCCCCCCCCCCCAATAGACACACACAGCAATAGAAGAATAGACAATAACAATCCATATATTTGATGGTCTTAGGCGACCCCTGGCAAATCGCCAATTGACCCCAAAGGGGGTCGCGATCCACAGGTTGAGAACCCCTGCTGTAGAGTGAAGTCGATTTTGTAACTCTGCCTCCGGATTGCATACTTGCATAACGAGCTATTTGCGTGTAGAGTCTGTGCCCGAGATGGCATCCACTGCAACATGACTTATAAAATAAACATAACAAAGTGGGTGGCTCATGGTCTTTGAATAGACAGAAAAGAGTTTCCATACATAGCCTTGCTCTAGTTAGAACACGAAACACCTAATTAACATTTTGAGTACAATCAACTAGAGAGGTTAGAAATGGGTAGGGCATGCGATATTAACTACTATGGCTCGGTCAAGTCAAACATTGGTTGCTGCTCATTTAGTGCTCTACATCGAGCACAGGGGATTGATCCAAAATATGCCACAAAAAAAAAAACAACGGGAACACTTTTTTTTATCAACTTACTCTGTCTGTCCGTCTGTCTGTCTGTCTGGTAGAAATTTTGAACACGTTATTTCTCCGACTTCCGATTCTCGAGTCAAGTTGAAACTTTACAAATCTTGCCAAAAAAAAAAAAAAAACAAGAATCGATCCAAAAAATTAACCAATAAGTTATTAAAATAGTGATATTTAATTAGTGGCGCTTGATATAAAAAGGGGAAAAATCTTAAAGTAGTGAGAGATTTGGCTGTAAAGATGACGTTCTTGCTGTTAATGTGGTGCTCTTCCCCAAAGATAGGACTTTTAAGGTATTTTTTTTCTATTTTGCTTGTTAGCTCTTCCCCAAAGATGGGACTTTTTTTTAAGTTTTTTTTTTTCTATTTTGCTTGTTCTAATGTCAAAACATCTTCCGGAAAAAAAATTATTGTTATGTTATCAGAACATGTAAGCGTTGGTATAATTAGTTAAAATGTCCGCCTTCCCATGCCAGTTACCTGTAGGAACTATCTGAAGTTTATATCAGAGCTAAATGGGTCGTGGGCATTGTAGTCAGTCAATAGTAATTAAAACTTCAACAGGCATGTCGCAATTGCAACTAGACAAACACTTGGTGAGATTTAGCATACTGGGGCACCACTGTTGACTCGGTAAGTCGATGAAATATTTAGTATTAGTGACAGTTTTAGCAAATGAAAGTCTTATAAGTTGGAAGAGTTAACTTAGGAAAGGTCAATGTTAAGGGTTAACAACAGGTCATTGAGACCTCGCTTTCTGTCACAGGTAAAGTGGGACCCCTTCTTTGATAAATTTGCTTTGTCCATTCCGTGTTATAACTAACTTATAACCCCAGATTAATTTGAACGGTCATTTGAGAAGCTAGGAATTTTGGGGCCCAGGGGGCTTGAACTTTTATTGGGCCTCTGCATTTTGACATTTGACATCATGACATGAGATATTGTACTTAATAAATATATGTCTAAATTCAAATTGCTAAAGTGTATAGGTAAAATGAACAAAAAATAATCATTACGACTCTTTGAATGAACACTAGGGTTGTTTATTGGCGAGATAATATTAACGACATAATTGCAACATTACATAGCAGTAGCGTACTATTTCATATCTAATGTAAACAAAAATAGGACATTCAAGTAGGGGCCCAAGGGGACTTTCGAATTCGGACTCCCACCCCTACCCTAGCTACGCCACTGTTTGAACGCTGATCTATCTATTCAAGTTCTCATCTTTCATCTTCATTGTCCATTGACTTATGTCGTAAGGGTGCTGTGACAGTTCGCATAACCAAATATCTCTCTCTCTCTCTCTCACACACACACACACACGCACACGCGCACACACACACACACAAACGCACACACGCACGCACGCACACACGCACACGCACACACACACACATGCGCGCACACACACACACACACACACACACTACTACCACCTTTTCCCTGTCAGCAGCGTCTCTTTGCAGGAGAATCCAGAGAGAGGCGCCGGGGTCAATTCTTGTACTTTGTGTCCAACCAGCTTTTCTTTGGACGACTTTGTCTGTGTGCTCCTTCCGCTGTCCATTGAAGGATGTAGTACATGTGTCTTACACTATGTGGACCAAAGCAGCTCAGTTTTTGTCTCTTCACAGTATCAAGGAGTTCGTCGTTTTTGGGCAGTCAGTGTTGACCTTTAACCCTTTCTCTCCTAATTAACGATCCCATTGTTGTTTCACCCCATTATATTCAATTGATTTTTATTTTATTTATAAACTTGAATTTGTGTTATATAGAAAGAGCATGTTTTCTCCCATAATTCTAGACCAAAAGTAACGTATTCTGAAAACCAACAATAATGTTATTGAAGCTGAATAATAACATGGTAGAATGTACAAATGTGAAAATGAATAAATTTGTCACACGTAAAAAACATAATTACGGAGATAAAGAGTTAAAAGTACAAACTCATTTCTTTTCATGTATCACGGTATGTGATGCCCAGCAATTTCCTTAAAGACTTGAGCTCTTCTTTCAGCCTCAGCGTTCAGTGTCCAACTTTCACAACCATATTGTGATACGGAGATAACTAGCGAAGGATACAGTGTTTACTTGGAAGCTTCAAGTATTCAATATTACAATTCGTAACTAAAGATCTCTAAAACTCATTTAGTTTAATTTTGATTTTTTTTTTCTTTCACTCTTGACACCAAAACTTTGTATGTTTTACATGTCTCGGATGTTCTTTCATATTTGAAGATAATTACATTCTAGCCTAAATCTCGCGCAGGACTTTGAGGTTGGCGGCTGGAAGAGTTCAAGCCCACGACCAGCAAGGCCAATGAACGACAATCCAGAACGACAACCCATACCACACCACCAGGTAGTTATGTTCAAATATTGCCGTAACCAACAGAAACCAAAGCAAAAAACAAAAACTGATACAATGAACAAACTGCTGTAAATCCCCCCAATAAATGAGAAAAAAAAAGAAGACAAAGAAATAGTTTCTTAATAGATGAAATGTCAGAGAATGAATAGTGAGACGTCAAACACCGGGACCAAAAAAAAAAGCAAAAGGTACTTTCAACGTAACCGCTTAAATCCTAAAAGAATCGCAAACAAATGTACATTATAAAATATATAAAGTGAACCATCTTAATGTACAGTTCAATGAGTGCACTTATAATTGTTCGATCTGTTCAGAGTTCGATGTAGCCTTTTGAGGAACAAGAAATCAGGCGTTCCTAGAGAACCAACCAGAATTGAGGTTTCGTTATTTAGTTATTTATTAGCCTCCCCTCCCCCCCTTTATTTCCTGTTACCCTTCTTTCATAACCCATTTGATTTCCCACTGAATAAGTTTTAGGCGCTCAATGGGTTGGGGGGGGGGCTGCAAGGTCCGAACCCATGAGCCTTTTCTCTAGAGAGGAAAAACCCCAGCTGATATAATTTTCAATGCGTCGAAGACATTGCCATATGACGCATAATCTCCAGTTTCCTTGTGGGGCGCCTAAAGTTGCTTGAAGGGGCCATACAAATAGCCCAGTCAGAATGGCTTCCCTGTCAATGTTGTCTTAAATAACCCTAACAACAGAATCTACAATGCTTGACTGTTTTATTCATGTTAACTTAGTCTGGGTTGCCTGCTTCATCCATTATACTAGCTCGCCGATCAGCGAGCTTATTGAGTTAAGAGAAAGAGATAAAATGACTCGAATTAATGATAGCGATCTAAAGTACGCGTTAAATTAATGGATGTTCCTGTCTAGTAAAACAATTAGCATGACTCGTTTTAGATCCTAATCAGCGATGTATATATTTGTGAGTGTCAGAACTGTTTACATTGGGGATTTATTGGAGAGTAATAGTTAGTCTAGAATGTAGCAATGCCGAACGAAACAAATAAATAGGAATCACAGGCTACTCACCAAGAACTGGTTCATAACTTGCTAATAATTTAGAAGAACTGTCTGCAAACACACAATCCACCAAAAAAAAGAGCTGCTTCAGAATAAGCTACTCACTCAAACGTTTTTAGAATATGTTAACCCCACAAAAGTACTATTGTATCATATTATCTTAGTACTCCTTGTATTGCATTGTCTTAATAAAATGATAACATTATCTTCATTTGCAATTGCAATATTCACTTAACAGACTTCAAAACAATCTGTTTATCTCAGAGTCACAATGTGCACATTCCCAGAATCTGTCAGGCATTGTTATAGATCCTTTTTTTTTTTTTCACAACATTGATAATTTTAAAACTGAAATGTGGATAATGAGAGAATGTCACTACATTTGAGTCAGTGTACTAAGATATGGCAAAGTTGTGTAGTTACTTAGTTACATTACATAATTTCAAGATATCAAGAAGGATTTGTTTTAGCCTCTTCTTTCTAATATCCACTTTGTTTTACCTTTCTTCATGATCATAATGCAGTTTAGGATAAACATAAACAAAAATATAGCTTTTATATAGCGCTACTTTCATGCTCAGAGCGCCATGGTGATGGTCCAATCTCATTTGTGGACCAGTGTGTGTGTGTGTGTGTGGGGTATCTAGGAGAAGGTTTTCCGTGCTGCCATTAGCCGCTCAGTAAACACAACTCTGCTCGAGTCGGGTGTCGAACCTCGAGCTCCTTCATAGGTAGCCAAGTCAAGCCAAGTTCAAGCGTACTTAGTCTCTCGACCACGCTTCCCAAAATAGGGCATGTTTTTTTTTTTTTTTTTTTTTTTACAAAACCGATTGGAGGCTAGTTGGGTGAGCAGTAAACCGTTTGGAGTCTGAACCGAGGAGTAACGAGTCCAGTCCTCAGTAAACTTCAGTATTTTCAGAACGTCTTTGATTTCATCCAACTCGTTGTCCTGGCCACATGACATCTTCGTTAGCCATGGGCCATACATCATTCTGTTTTGCGAAGTTTTATTACCTTATACATTATACCGTGACAGCAGCACTGGCCAACATTTTTTCTAATTTCAGGACCCATCCCTGTCAACTCAAATCCACTTTTTTTTATATTCCTTAGCTATAGACAATGCTTTCTATACAGTAGTGTTTTTGTATTCTAGTCCAAAGACAATATCTTCTAAACCTCATGGTTATCTCTATATGGAACCCGTCTTCGATTTACTGCTGGAAATTCCCGGGTTCGTTTTGTTAGCCTGAGTAAGGGGTAGGGAATGGTATGAAAGAAAAAACTCAACACTTTTCATCTTCTGAGAGTATTTTCCAGTTTATGAGACGCCCCGCCTGTCAGTTCAAGGCGCCCTGCCCCTATTAGGTTTCCTTACCAGCGTTAGTCTCTCTTGTCTGCATCGTGATCTGCAACTGGTAATTGGGTACAGTTTTACTTTTAAAAAAAAACTGTAAATTTTTTTTATGTCCTGCGAGACCAAAAATAGGTACGATGGGAGAAAAGCAATGAAGGTTAAGGTCAGAGTTGAGTTCAGAGGTATACTAGGAGCATCAGGGGATATGTAGAGTCTGTGAATAAATTAATAGTTCGATTCATTAATGACAAATCGGAGAATCATCCAATTTTTTTTTTACTTATCAGAAGTTTTTCTTTGAGTGAGGCGCATAAAATAAAAGAAAGGAGAGCTAATTTTCAAAAAAAAATTTCTAAGGGGAAAAACTCCGCGTTATAATTATATCTCTCAATAATGTAGTAAATATTTCCCTTTTTCGATATCAACAAAAATGATTAACTATCAATAATTAATTAACTAATTTAAAAATTGATTCATGTTTTCTTAGGTGCAATAAATAATTGTTTAAAGTTTTAACTTGATCCGATAATAGGTGTGGAAGAAATATGGTGTACAATTATTTAAGAGGACGAAACCCTACATATTTAACCATATATGTGAATACTGAAGGGTTAATTTCCCTTGTTGGTATCGAACAAAATAATTAATAACCAGTAATTAATTGAGTTCACACAGCTCATAGCCAAATGGGTACCTGACAGTAGTTAGGGAAAGTAAAGGCGGTTGGTCGCTGTGTTGGCCACATGACACCCTCGTTAATCGTGGGCCACAGAAATAGATCGCAAGGTCTGAAAAGTGAATTAGTTAATTGACTCGTTGGTTAATTTTTCATAATTGTCTACGTCAATGAATAATTGTGCAAACATTCAACTTGTGTGGCTATGGGAAAAATAACCTGTTCAAACTTTTTTCCAAACAGATAAACAGACAGAAAGATGTAAAAAGATATTTCGATATCACTAGTGGTGCACTATATGATTTCAAAACCGAATCGTCTTAATATTGTATGTGTTTAGGTATTGAAGCAATCAATGGAGATTTGCATACATGGAGGCAGATCCAAATTTATTAAGCTTTTTGGTGTATCCGATGTGAAGAAGATAAGTGAGGTAATTTAACTAACGCAAAAATAATCTTTGTCCACTTTCTAGCACTGTAGAATGAAATGCCTAGATTCTTTCTCAAAATGTAGGGGAAGTAACTCGTTCCTATTTAGCTGACACCTGAAATCTTTCAATGTGACGTCCTTGACATTGTTTTTTTTAATGGTTCAATTCATAAAAAAAAAAAAAAAAACTCCCAATCTTCCTCTTTTTCTTTGCTAATATTTCATTATATCATCACGCCATTTCTTCACATCACTTTCTATTCTTTTACTCTCTGAGTTTTTTGTGCTTAGAGTCTTGGAGAAGGTAATCGGGATTTCAGTAAATAATAGGGAAAAAAAAAAGATTAGCTTATCTAAGGGAAAGAACTGCTAATTACTGCCATTTATATGAAAATGGCAGGATTTAGCTCCTTTTCTGCCATTTAAAACAAAACTAATTAATTACTACCAATTGAATAATGAATAGATTTATTCGTATATTGTCATCAACTATTTATATATATGTAAAATTTCAACTTGATTTGAGAATGGTAAGTGGGGCAAGAAACGTGTTAAAGCGTATTAAGGGGATTAAACTCATATATACACACCCACATCTCTCATGAAGTTGCAGTTATTCCCCTTATTTCTATATTACAGAAAATAATTAGTTCATCTGTTATTGTGTTTTTTTAAAATAGATTCATGTCTTGTCAGGTATAATGAGTAAATGTTCAATGTTTAAACTTGATCCTAGAATTGGAAATGGGAGAAAATATATGTTCAAACTTTTTACCAGACAGACAGACATACAGAGTGAGTTGATATTTTTTTTTTTGTAAAAACTACACTGTAATTAGAAGAGCAGATTACTGCGATTAACTTATAGTGTGAAAATTCCCAACGGATTATCTCTCCTGGTTGTGTCCATACTAAGTTGAATATTCTTTCTATTTCTATTCCCATCTATGACTCAAAACAACCAAGAGTTAGCTATTTTTGGTGCTACTGATGTACAGAAAGAGGAAGCGTTGACAGGCTATGCATTTTAAAGAGCATCAAATAATTTGTGTTCACTTGCCAGCAATGTTACATCCTATTTCTAATCTCTTTCGCTTGAATCGTAAATACATTTTTGTGTTAATTATATGACAACAGCTATCTTTTACTTCGGCGTCATTGACATTGCTTTATATTGTCTATTTATTTTAAAATTTCTCCAAATGTTCCACTTTTTTATATATTTTCTAGCTTTTTTTTATAAGTCTACGTCAAAACTGTTATATGGCTTCGCACTTCTTCGTATCGCTTGTCCTTCTTTTTCTTCGTAGCTGTATTAAATTAGCTTAAAGAATTAAAATGTAAATATAAAAGAAAATTCACACCTTCACCTATCCTTTAATCTGTTGGACTGTTAGGGGGGCAGCACACATGATCTGTCCAACATCTTTCTCCATTCCTCTCGTCTTGACTAGAATCTTTTTCAGTGGAAGCGCAGATGCTTTGAAGTTGTCTTTCCATCGCTTTCTCTGTCTGCCTCTTCTTCTTTTTCCCTGGAAGAGAGAAAACTAGGCGTCAAAATGTTTCGTTCAAATCAGAAATGCACAAAAATAAGTTTTGTTAAAAAAAAGCTAGTGTGATTCGAGATGTACTGTGCCATGTACCATTACTAAACTTAATAATAAGTCTCTAGCAAATAGAGAGAGAGAGAGAGAGAAAGAAAGAAAGTGAGGGGAAAATAATGGAGCGAGAGAGAAGGGTGAGAAAGGGGAGAGAGAGGGTGAGAGAGTGAGAAGGAGAGAGGGTGAGAGAGTGAGAAGGAGAGAGGGTGAGAGAGTGAGAAGGAGAGAGAGTGAGAGAGTGAGAAGGAGAGAGGGTGAGAGGGTGAGAAGGAGAGAGGGTGAGAGAGTGAGAAGGAGAGAGGGTGAGAGAGAGTGAGAAGGAGAGAGGGTGAGAGAGTAAGAAGGAGAGAGGGACAGAGAGAGTGAGAAGGAGAGAGGGTGAGAGAGAAGGAGAGAGGGTGAGAGAGAAGGAGAGAGGGACAGAGAGAGTGAGAAGGAGAGAGGGTGAGAGAGTGAGAAGGAGAGAGGGTGAGAGAGTGAGAAGGAGAGATGGTGAGAGAGAGTGAGAAGGAGAGAGGGTGAGAGAGA
This sequence comes from Biomphalaria sudanica, assembly GCA_036873155.1. Taxonomy (NCBI): domain Eukaryota; kingdom Metazoa; phylum Mollusca; class Gastropoda; family Planorbidae; genus Biomphalaria; species Biomphalaria sudanica. Next base: position 886,889 of record JAZGLO010006674.1, read on the forward strand.
GAGTGAGAAGGAGAGAGGGTGAGAGAGTGAGAAGGAGAGATGGTGAGAGAGAGTGAGAAGGAGAGAGGGTGAGAGAGGGTGAGAAGGCGAGAGGGTGAGAGAGTGAGAAGGAGAGAGGGTGAGAGTGAGTGAGAAGGAGAGAGGGTGAGAGAGTGAGAAGGAGAGAGGGTGAGAGAGAGTGAGAAGGAGAGAGGGTGAGAGAGTGAGAAGGAGAGAGGGTGAGAGAGTGAGAAGGAGAGATGGTGAGAAAGCTAGAAGGAGAGAGGATGAGAGAGTGAGAAGGAGAGAGGGTGAGAGAGAGTAAGAAGGAGAGAGGGTGAGAGAGTGAGAAGGAGAGAGGGTGAGAGATTAAGAAGGAGAAAGGGACAAAGAGAGTGAGAAGGAGAGAGGGTGAGAGAGAAGGATAGAGGGTGAGAGAGTGAGAAGGAGATAAGGACAGTGAGAGTGAGAAGGAGAGAGGATGAGAGAGAGTGAGAAGGAGAGAGGATGAGAGAGAGTGAGAAGGAGAGAGGGTGGGAGAGTGAGAAGGAGAGAGGGTGAGAGAGTGAGAAGGAGAGAGGGTGAGAGAGTGAGAAGGAGAGAGGGTGAGAGAGTGAGAAGGAGAGAGGGTGAGAGAATGAGAAGGAGAGAGGGTGAGAGAGTGAGAAGGAGAGAGGGTGAGAGAGTGAGAAGGAGAGAGGGTGAGAGAGTGAGAAGGAGATATGGTGAGAGAGTGAGAAGGAGAGAGGGTGAGAAGGAGAGAGGGTGAGAGAGTGAGAAGGAGAGAGGGTGAGAGAGTGAGAAGGATAGAGGGTGAGAGAGAGTGAGAAGGAGAGAGGGTGAGAGAGTAAGAAGGAGAGAGGGTCAGAGAGAGTGAGAAGGAGAGGGGATCAGAGAGAAGGAGAGAGGGTGAGAGAGTGAGAAGGAGAGAGGGACAGAGAGAGTGAGAAGGAGAGAGGGTGAGAGAGTGAGAAGGAGAGAGGGTGAGAGAGTGAGAAGGAGAGATGGTGAGAGAGAGTGAGAAGGAGAGAGGGACAGAGAGAATTAGAAGGAGAGAGGGTGAGAGAGAAGGAGAGAGGGTGAGAGAGAAGGAGAGAGGGACAGAGAGAGTGAGAAGGAGAGAGGGTGAGAGAGTGAGAAGGAGAGAGGGTGAGAGTGTGAGAAGGAGAGATGGTGAGAGAGAGTGAGAAGGAGAGAAGGTGAGAGAGTGAGAAGGAGAGAAGGTGAGAGAGTGAGAAGGAGAGAGGGTGAGAGAGTGAGAAGGAGAGAGGGTGAGCGAGTGAGAAGGAGAGAGGATGAGAGAGCTAGAAGGAGAGAGGATGAGAGAGTGAGAAGGAGAGAGGGTGAGAGAGTGAGAAGGAGAGAGGGTGAGAGAGTGAGAAGGAGAAAGGGTGAGAGAGTGAGAAGGAGAGAGGGTGAGAGAGTGAGAAGGAGAGAGGGAAACAGAGACAGGGGGAGAGAAAGAGGAGGAGAGAGGGAAAGATGGAGAGGAAAAGAAACAGGTTGAGAGAGAGAGAGAAGTAAAGAGGTAGGGAAAGGGAGCGAGAAAGAAGATTGAGAAAATGGAGAGAGAGAGAGAGGAGGAGGAGGAGGAGAGAGAAAGAAGGGGGAGAGGGAGAGAGGGTGAAAGAGAGCGAGGAATGGAGAGAAAAGGAGAGAGGATGACATAGAAAGGTAGAGAAGTTGAGAGAGAAAGAGAGAAAGTTGGTGAGAAAGAGAGGGGGAAGAGAAGTGCAGAGGGGGGGGGGGCTCCAGAACGAGAGACAGAGAGAGTTAAAATAGAAATGAATTTTTTCAAACAATAAGTCACGTAGAGCTCTTTAATAACTCGGAAGTTGTTTTTTTTCCCCCTCTATGTTTGTATTTCGCACAAGTGTAGTATCACTCTAGTATCAGTATTCAACTAACAGTCGATACTACACTGAGGTAGTGTTGAAAAATAAGCTTTTTTTTTCTTTTTATTAAATCCTAATTGTTGTAATTAGCTAAAGGCCTACACATTTAGTCAAAAGAAGTAGATATGGGACTTGTGATACGGACACGGTATCCCCCGAGTAGTATGCACGTGAGAATGTCAAGGAGATTGCATAGCGAGACTTTGCAAGTCGGTCGCCTAAGCTGAAAACGTGCCTCCAACATTAGTAACTTGTTCATGTTGATTTATTTACCAAATGGTGGATCTCATTTTGAAGTAGTTCAGTATCCAGTGGCGTCACTAGGGGGTGTTAGAGGGGCGTGGGTACGCGCCTCTGATTGTTGACACGATGGTTTGAACCCAACCCGACGTCATCCCCTGGCGTCCTGCAGGATGTCCGGGCCAGGGCGAAGTAATCTTCATTTCTGAAGCTGAATATAAGTGTAAAAACCTAACACCCAACTAGCCAATATCTCGGAGTATATTCTTTACTATGAGTAGACTGAGTGGGTAAAGCGCTTGGACTTTGGGGTTTTCTATTCCGGTGAAGGCATTTTGAACTTCAGGATTTTTTAGGGCACCCTTAAGTCAACCGAACTCTAATGCATACCTAACACACGTTGAAGGTGTAAAGGTCGTTGTGCTGGCCACATGAAAACCTCGTCAACCGTCGCCTATAGAAAAAGATTAGTTTTACATTATCAGCTCTCAAAGGGGTACCTATATTCTTCAATGTTCAATTCATCTATAGGTTTCAAATCACTAACATCAGAAAGACCTATGAGCGATCTTATATCCTGCTGACTCGTGACATTTATAGAAAAAGAATACTATAGGAGTCGTATAACTAAATGTAACAACAAAAGTATTAAAGGGAAGTAAATTTTAAATTACAATTCTATTAGGTACTTGATTCTTGGCATTTATCTGATATAAAATGAAATTATAAAATTCCTGACTGCCTATCGAATTATACTGGAAATATATATATATATATATATATATATATATATATATATATATATATATATATATATATACTGGGTTTACGGGAGTGTTTTGTACAGAGCAACGACTAACGGCCTTGAATTTCCCCAACTAATGTCAAATACTCATTAGAGTGTCTGGGGGAAGGGACTCAGGGAACTCCTAAAATCAAAATCCCAGTCTTAACCGAGATTCGAACCCGCGACCCGGTTAACCACACAGCCGCCAAGCCACGTATAAAGATGACATCAAGTTCTGAACGCAAAGTAACAAACAATGTTAAGTACCATTTTCAGACCTTGCGATCCATGGGGCAGATGGTGAAAAGGTCATCTGGTTAACCATGGTCTCATGTAGCCAGCACAACAATCAACAGCCTTTCCACTAGTTATTTCAAGTGCAATTAGAGTTTGTCGGATTCCTGAAAATTCCTAAATGCCAGTATTAAGCAAGGTTTAAGCCCAAGATCCCTCGGTTACGAAGCCAAATGCCCAACCCCCGCACGAACTTTATTAAGCAAAAGGTTTATCTTTTTTTTGTCTGGGGGTAACAAATAGATATTTTCTCTGTTTATTTATTTATTTTTTCACTTTCTTTGGGCCTCTGCAAATATCAAGGGTCTTATTTTTCTTCTTCGGAAGAGACGAAGATAACTCATTTGTCACAGGATAAGTCAACTCAGAAAAACTAATTTCATCCGATGACCCCACCGACCAATGGTCAGTTACTTAAACCAATGAAAACAAAATGCCGAGACTGAAAGAAGGCAAGAGAAGAGAGAATAAATAAAGAAAATCATGAGAAGAGATCAATCATCAGTCCAAATGACCACACTGGACAGTAACGCTGACCCCATCGCTTCGGACAAAAGGAAAAAGTAAATCAATTGAAAAGTATCGATACTTAAATATATATTTGTAAGAACTGGGCCTCCAAGGAATATGCTGTACAAGAGTAGAGCTCATCAATATACTGTAGGACGTAATAGATTAACCTGCATACCATAGAGACTATTTCAAGGCGTTCAGTCTTCTCAAATGTACTTAATGAACAAGTATTCTGGGCTGGGGAATGAGGGAGCAACAAGAGATGCAGAGATTCAAGGAATACGAAATCAATTCTCATAAATGGGAAATGAAAGCCCTTGATTGGTCTTCGTGTCGCGGAGCAGTGAGTGCCGGTTTTTCAAACAACAGCCGCCAGCAAAGAAAAAAATTTGATCAGCCACCAGACTTTGCAGCAAAACCAGGCATTACTGCTAAAGACCCAACCAGTCATTACTGCTATAGACCCAACTAGTCATTACTGATATAGACCCAACCAGTCATTACTGCTATAGACTCAACCAGTCATTACTGCTATAAACCCAACCAGACATTACTGCTATAAACCCAACCAGTCCAAGCCTTGAATGTATTCACATTTTTCAAGGCAAATATTTGACTTCATATCCATCTTCGGGTTCAGATAAAATAATCATGTGCTCGACCACGAAGGAGAAGCCTTCATACATTGTCTGATAAATGCGAATCTCTTTTCTGGGGCTTCAACTCGCACCCCGTTGGGGAGACATCAGTGCACATCGAACCCATTATCTGCAACGGGATGGGGGGGTCTAATGGGGCCCTTTAACTGGGACGTGCATTGCCACTTTGCACAGGTCCTCAACATTTCAGTACAACCTATGACTGATGACCAGTTCAATTATCAGTTTTATGACTTGTAATAAATGAGCTGTTAATGTCATCTTGATGTCTGCCTGGTCGTGCGGTATGCGCGCTGGGTCTTCGTTCGGACATCTCGATGGTCCCTGGTTCAAACCCTGCCCGCTGCTATTACCATTCGCTCCGCGGGAGGTTTGTACAAGGAAGTAGATTATCTTCAACTTAGAAGGAACATCCGATTTATGTCAAACATTTTACAAACATGTCGTACTTAAATTGTCTTTTAATTTGGTCTACACACTGACATGCGTATTTTTGTTTAGCTTTAAGTGGCAACAAAGAGAATTGGAGAGTCAAAGAGAGAAAGATACAGAGAAAGATGAGAAAGAGAGAGAGAGAGAGAGAGAGATACATTACTTGTAATGCCTTATATGCCAGTGGAACAGGGACGCCCGCGGGATTTTTCGCAGGGGATGGGGGTGTAAGTTACCACCTATGGCTCATAGTCGTATCTTCAACTTTCTTGTTATGGAGAATATTAAAGAAAAGACCTGGAGGCCCTCTCCCATCTCTCTGTGATACTAAGTGCACTTTAAATGCCTGTGTCATGAAAAAAAACAACAACTGTACGACGTCTCTATAACTTGAAATCACCAATTAGCCTCTTTGCAATAAACAATGTCTAAATGACGCCATAAGCTAATTCCGTCATATGTTTTAAACAAAACAAAGGGAATAATCATTACTGAAACATTTTTTCCAATATGTTATTTCTTTTTTTCATTCGGTTTTCAAAGTAAGAGTTAACAAAAGAAAACAGTTACCGATTAGTTCAACTAGGTCACCATGACATATGCATCGTATAGAGAACATGTGTTATGTCTTTATTGTAGTCATGTATGCAGTGGCGTCACTAGGGTCGGTGTTACCCGGTACGGCCCGCACCCCCTAGTGACGCCACTGCATGTATGAATGCATTCAGTAAACAATATGCAAATACTTGTTAACTTAGAAAATTCAAGAAACCGGTGTCAAATAGTAATCTCCAGCAGTAGCATTCTCAGCAGCATGAAGTGCGCATGACCAGACATGTAATGTGTGTTGTTTTTCTTTAAACATTAACATAGTAAAGGAAAGGATGGTCATTTTCTTTAAGCGACTTCCATCTTTCTACCCGAGTGTCCCTAGTTCCGCCTCTGAATAGCCCTGATGTCAAGTCCAACACTGGCCGACCTTCACATTGTACTTTCCAGGTTAGTGATCTTGCTGGCTTCATTAAGCTTGTTACCTAATTCGTTCATGTTTTTCCTGCTAACCTGGCGTATCAGGTGTCTTGCTGCATTAGTTCTGTCTGTAAGCTTCCGGAAATGTTGTGACTGTTGTGTTGGTGACGTCGTTGTAAATGTCCTTTGCCTCTTCGGATTTTTACTTGTATGTGTGTATATGTGAGTGTGTGTGTGTGTGTGTATGTGTGTATGTGTGATGCTGTTGTGAATTTGTGCAGATGTATGTAGATATGTGAGTGGGTATGTGCGTATATGTGTGTGTTTGGATGCGTGGTATGTGCGTGGACATGTGTTTGTGTGTATGTTTGTGGATGTGGGAGTAAGAGAAAGTGGTTATGGATATCTGGGGGGGGGGGAGCATGTGTGGATATGAATGTGTGTTTGGGTGTGGCTGTGAGGATTTGTGCGTTTTTTTTGTGTGTGTGAATGTGGTTCTACATGTTGAATGTGAATGTTTCTGGGTGTGTGAAAACAAATGTTGTTGTGTGGATTATAGGTGTTTGTGAATATGAGCGTGGATACGTATGCGAATTTACGTGTGGATGTGTTAATGTGGACATGTGTGTGTGTGGATGTTTGTGTGATATGTGTGGGAATATGTATGTGTGGAGTTTCGCATGTTTTCGTGATGTGCTGGAGCTTTACAAAATCCTCTATCGCAGGAGTTGGCAATACTCTGGTGGTTTAACTTCAATTTGTTTAGAGATCACTTGACATTAAAATTGATGTTCTACATACGCAACGTACGGGTGACATAAGTACTCAACATTAGTGTTATTAAAACATTGATTACAAATGTCTTGAAGTTCTGTGTAATTCTATTATGTAGGAGCATCACCAGAAAATAAGAGTGAGCCCAACGGCCTGATTTGTGAACGCAGCAGCAGTACAGTTTAGACTTGGAATTGACTATACGTGCTACTATTTTGGTAGTTAAAGGTTACATCAGTTCTATCTGTCTAATACGTAACTCACAGACTAGCCTCGATTTCTCCTCGTCTACTATTTGTGTAGGTATAAAGTCATGATAGAAGTATCGATCCAACTGGCCAAAGCTCTGACAAATATAAGAGTAATCATACTTCTTTCATTTTTTTTATTGTGTTTCCTATTTACCGTGTAATCGATACTCAGTGCCAGTTCGACCTCAGTTATCACCCTTTTCTAACTCGTTAAAATAGGACATCATCTCAAGTCTGAGGGCAGATTCGACAAATATTAATTGAAGAAAAAAAAAGTTAGCTTTTACATAACCTTAGACCAGCGAGCAGGGGCGTAACTAAAATTTCATTTTAGCAAATGGGTTCTCTTGTGCAACTGGTGTTACTAAAAAAAAAAAAAAGCAGTTAAGATCCCCTTTCAGTTCTTAAGATTTATGGGGAAAGATGATGTAAAGATCATCTGTTTCTATGGTCGGCGGTTAACGAGGGTGTCATGTGGTCAGCACAACGACAAACTGCTTTTACTTTCCCGAGGTATGTCAGTATGTCAAGTACTATTAGAGTTGGGTGGACTCAGGAACGTCATTCAAATTCTGAAGTTCAAAATATTCACCGAGATTTGAACTAAAGACATAATTTTATCTTATCTTACTTTAAATAATACAGATTTTACTTCAAAAAAAAAAGATGATTAAATCCTACGCGTCATGCATTCGAGGCCCTAAACATCCCATAAGAAGATTCTTGTTACCTATCAGAGGGCAGTACTGCTGCAAACCTGCCACAGCGCCAGAAAATTTCTTAGTGGGCACTTTTAAAGAAGCTACACTGAATATTGTTTCTCTTTAGCGACCCTGGCAGTGCCAGAGGATGAACATTTCTTCCTTTTTTCATATAATAATCCTAACAATGACTTTAAAGAAAATCGAAGTTGATCCAATGACCAGTTACTAAAATTACACTAAAATGTCAACTTGGCTTATATTAAAGTCAGGCTATCGTCTTCATCCCCTCTCCCCACCGCTTCCACTGAGTTTTTTAAATATCATGGTGATAGTATTTGTTCCCTGCAGAGAAGTGAGCATTCCCCCCACCCCGTCCTCACTGATACGTTAGTAAATGTATCATGTAACTTAAATTAAATTTTCTTGTGTAAATAAATGTACACTACAAACTGAATTCCCTCGAAAAGAAAATCCTACAGAGAACAGTACCAGGGAAAATAAAGAGGCAGGCCATGGAAGCGATAGTGAGACAGCATCAAGGAATTAACAGACCTGTCTACGGGAGAGACTCTTATCTACTCTCATCATATAAAATAGAGACGTTACTTCAAAAAAGGTGATTACTTCCTACGCGTCATGTATCTAGTCATGCATATTAACCAAAGACCAAAATTCTGCTAAGTCACTGGTTTTCCCGGCTGGCTCATACAACCCATTCTATACTCTAATAGCACTAAGGAAGAAGGAGTATTTGTATAAATTTGTCCTAGCATATGGAACGAGGAATGTGCCTTTTATCTTTGTGTCTTTCTGGGTATTTTATTAGGTTTTGGCTTTGTATTTGAAGAACATGGTTCAGTGTTTTATGTACAATTGCTACGCTACTATTGAGTCTTCTCTCCTGCAGGCTTCCTAAATTTAGTGATTTTACTAAAGGTTTTTCTCTAGTCAAATGTGAATATTCGTTTGTTATTAATCTCACTGCTCTATTTTGTGTCTGTTCCAGTTTCTTAACGTTGAGTTCAGGGGTCCCAAACGGAGGATGCATATTCTATAACTGGCCTAGCCTAATTCCTGGCAAAAGACAAAGGGGAAAGGATAAATACGGCTGATCGTGTGTGGTGCCCCAACAGGTGAAGGTAAAATAAACATTATTTCCTATACAGAAAGCATTTATCATGAAATCTTTGATAATGAAATTAATATACGAAGCATGGCAAGGAAGAAGAGAACTTAATGCGAACACTACGACATATGCAAGTGATGAAAAATCTTTTTCGGTCTTGGGGCCAAACACAATCCCGACATGCTTTTGTCAAGGGCCGTGTCACTGTGGCTTTGTTGTGCCCTGTGGGAAGACGTTTTGAGGGGGTTGGAAAGCACCGCGTCACTGTCCGTAAGTTAGTTGTTACCTGTACATTTATGAGTTTACAAGTGGACTTCTGGATACATATTGAGAGGGAAGCTTCTTTGATCTTATAAGTAGACATTTAGGATTCCGTTTGATTCAGTGCTCGCAAGTGTTTTTAAACAAGTTGACGAATTAAAAAAAAGTGATGCTTTATAGAAAAATTTTAGACTGCTGTCACTGCTATATACTTCACACTTTTAAATCTACGTATGGCTAATGAAATGTTAGGGGGATCTCTACTCTCATTCATTACACCCATTCAATAAATTAAACATGATTCCTATAAAAAAAATATTCAAGTCAAGCATCCACATTCAGATCAATTTGACGTTAATGTCCAGTCAGTGTGATGTTCATCTCGTACTTACAGTGAAACATAGTGAGCAGAAGTGTTTCTCAGAGTTATGTATTAGTTTGTACTGGTAGGGTTTGAAGTCTAATAACCCTTCAACTTTCTCTTGCAAATTTTTTTTTTTATAATTATTTTAAATTGTTACATTATTTTGAACGCTTAAAATGTCCATCTTCTTGATCTGAGGATGCTTCCCTATAGCGCTGAAGGAAAAACAGAAGCTTTTTATATGCATAAAGATCAATGACTATTTATGGTCAAAACATTTCGATTCTAAGTAGGTTTTGCCATGCTCCAGCTTTTTTTTTTTTTACAACTCTTCTATCAAGTCACTCTGTCTGTCTGTCTGGTAAAAAGTTTGTACAAGTTATTTCTTCCACACTCAATCTCGGATCAAGTCGACATTTTGCACACTTATTTCTTAGGATCAATGAAAAAAATAATCAATAAGCTAATAAACTATTGGTAATTCATTATTTATTTTGGTATCGAACAAAGGAAAGAAATATTACTTGACTGAGTGCTGGCTTAAGTTGAATTAGTCCTTTTTATACTTTGCTTTAAAGTTTGAAACTAACGATAAATATTAAATATAAAACCTATTTTCGTAAACACTTCTCTGGTACAGTGGTTAGTATGTTCATTTGAGGAGGCTAGTGCCATTTGGTTCGAATCTAAGTCGTTCGACTTTTTATTTTTATTTTAATAAATGCATTTAAAGGGGATCACAGTACTATTCGCACAGATACCCCCCTCCTTCTCTCTCTCCCTCCCCACCACCTTTCGCAACTGGTGATAGGGTCACAGCGCATTGAGAGAGAGATAACAATACAATGGCACTAGACTAAAACAATTGGGTCAAATATTTGTCATCGCACAGATTTATTGCTGTTAGTCTAGATCTATTACACATTGAACTACATGACAGATTCAAACTAATTGATATAAATATGCTAAATATAAGCTTTTTTTTAAAAGTACTTTTTAGATTTTCTTGTATTTGGATTGTTTTTGTGTTTTCATTGCCGTTATGTTTGTTTATCAACCATTCTCTTCGCATTATAGCCAGAAATTCCAACACTTAAGGCTCCCTGCCTAGAGCATCAATTTTTAAGACATTTCTCTTAGTTTAATTAAAATAATCTCAAATTCTCTTTGGGAACTCTAGATAAACGGTTTTGTTGTGATCATTTATTTTTTATAATGTTTTTTTTATCTCTATTACATGGTGGCGAAATTTGAACATAAATGAATGTCTATAAGCGAAAATAAAAAACACTCCCTCACAAGAGATACCAACCAACTACCTAAGAATTTTTTTTGACCGATTCGTTACATAAATTAGCCAAAAAAAACAACCAAAGCTCTCTATTAAACCTTTGTATTTTATTTTTTGGTATCCCCCCCCCCCCAAAAAAAAAGGCTGCATTCTATAGAAAGTAGCACAAAAATAGGACTTCCGGTATTTTCAAAGAAGTCAAACTTTAAAAAAAAAATGTGCCTTACGCTTTTCCACGTGCTTCTTTTAATTTTAAAATCTAATTTTAATAGCATAAAAAGATCTTGAGTCTTTCTTTTTTTAGAGAGAGAGAGAGAGAGAGAGTAAGAAATGTTACTTGATATCAAATTGATATTTCCTATAATATTTAGAGGTCATAAAACCAAAATAGATGAAACACAAGGAACCGGATTGGAGCATTCCAATGGGGCCTTAGTAGAAAGCATTTTTTCCCTCTAGGCCTGAAACTGATGGCTTCAAGAAGTTTTTACGGGGTTTTATACCATACCGGATTACGTGTCATTTTTATAATGAATCTTTGTTCTTATCATGCATACTGTCAACACATAAGCATGATTTATGGAAAAATGACTCTTCATCGCTTAAATGAAATTGTTTCAGGGTCTTATCTTGAAGGCACACTGTTATAATAGTTAAACCTAACAGATGGTTCACTTGCTTTCTTCAAATGTAAAATGTTTTGTGTTTGCATTCCTTCATCTGCAAATTTAAAAAAAAATATGAAAAAAAAAACATCATCATTTTCTATTATCCCCCTTTAATAACGGTCTGTAAGTCATTTTGTGAAATGCTACATAATTAATTCCCCATAAGAAAACGAAGACGTTCTTCTGTGTTTATAGAATTTCTTTCGAGAGATGAATGTCATAGAATATCAACAGTGGTATTAAGTCAAAGAAACGCACTACTATTGACAATAATTTAATGCTCTCTCGACCTTTGACTATCACTATACACTTTAAACACACACACACACACACAAATACCTTAAGATATTTTTAAAGTAGGAATTAAGAAGACCTGAAAAATTGACCTTATTTTCAGTCTTCGCCTTAAGGCTCGAGAAGAACATCCTGATTAAAATGAAATACAATACTTTGTCAGAAGTTAAAAAAGAAAAACACATTTTTTTTTTAAAATGTCATTATTCGATGCCTACTTTATCTCAAACGTGGACGTTTCTGGAAAGATTCAGATAAAAGCGGCCACCATCTTTCTTGTCCACATATTTGAAATGTTAGAAAAAAAGAGAAAAACAAGCAGTTGGTGATTGTATAGTTTAGTGCTGGTTTCGTTTAGATTGTCCCAACCTTACTTTTACTTCTTTTCACCACTGACACATATATCTAGGTCTCTCAACCACAGACCTGCATATTATAAATATTTATAGTTATGTAATTTCAGAGAGAGAGAGAGAGAGAGAGAGAGAGAGAAATGTTTCATTAATGTGTTATGCATTACTTGTGTGTGTGTTTGTATTTGTGTGTGAGTGTCTGAAGGAGAGAGTAAGTTTCGTTTCACAAACTCCAACTTGTATAATGTTGACTATAAATATACAATCTCAGAGCATTTAGAAATGGGGTATAACCGGGAAGGGGGTATTATAATATTTTATATGTAAGTTGTTTCTTTGAAGCATAGTCAAGATCAAATTCTTAAAAATATTTTTTTTTTCAAAAGTACACGAACCTAAACTTTCTATTTAGTGGTTTTGCGCTCTACTGCACTTTAAACAGGTCATTTGGGGGAATGTTGTGGCCAAGCTGTTGAGCACTTGCATATCGAGACGAGAAGCTAAGATTTGAGACTACGTACTTGTTAGAAAAAGGTGTGTACTTTCAAAAATTAGATTTCTCTGAGATATCTAGAAAATATAACTTAGACCATTTCCTTTCACTTTGATTCACATTTAATCTATTTAAAAAAAAACAACCAAAAAAAAACAAAAAACAAAAAAAAACTATTCACTACATTTTTAAATTTTTTTTTTAAAGATTAGTTTCAGAAAATAAAAATTGTTCACAAGACTACTGAGTTTAAATTTGAAAACCATTGACTGAAAAGACAAGAAGCATTTAATTTTATTTTTCCCACATAGAGTGTCCACTGGATTGAAGGTTGTTATTGCCCTTAAGACTAAACATCTAAACATTATTATAGATGCAAATACGAACAACATTCACAACTAGAGCTTTATTATAAAACAAAACAAAAAAATTGTCGGTTTTATTTATATTTTCTTTGGCTTTTCTATAATATGCATTTTTTTTTAAAAATATTTAATGTTTTTCTTAATGTGAAGGCCTCATTCAGGGGTGAGTCTATGGGAATCCAACGAGTGTTGCACCGTCGTAAATCCGGCTCTAATTCTAATGCAGTTGTTTTCATAGTTGCACAGATATCAGCGCATTGCATATCCGCTTCCTTAACATGACTATGTTAAATAGACTTAAAGTAGGTATTTATGTCAGTATGGCTATAGCTCCAATAATTTTTCTCCTGCCAAACATGTAATATATTTTTTTTAAACATATTCTCATTCCTATCTAAGAGCTAAATGGATTTTTTTTTTGCATATTTTATGCATATTACCATTACCATCTTTTTTTTTTTACTGGCATTTTTTTTTTTTTTTTTTTTTTGCAAAGAGCTCGCTTGCCCGTTATAAATCTGGGTCACCAGCGCTCAGTCGGAGACTCGGGTCATACTTCGATCCACGCCATTTTTTTATTTCATAAAAAAAAAAAAGGTCGGATGGAGGAGCAGTAGTGATGAATAAAGTGGGAGGGGAAGGCGGGAAACTGTGTGTAGAACCGCCTGTTGCTGGTAGGAAAAGGAAAAGAGAGTGGACACATAATATACTTTTAGGAACGCATGTCGCTTTGTAAAGCACATAAACTCATACACACGTACATAAACACACGTACGGCGTGACACGTACGGTGAACTACAAAAGGTCTATAGAGTCCAATCTCCATAAAAATTAAGATAGTTATAAGCACATTTATTAATAGAGATACAATATATAAGGATATATTCTCTCTCTCTCCCCCTCTCTTTCTCTCGCTCCGTCTCTTTCCTTTCTCTTTCTCTTTCTCTCTCTTTCTCTCTCTTTCTCTCTGCTCTCTCCCTGTCTGGCTAACACAAGGAGAAAAAAAAATCACTTTAAAAAATATTAAATAGTGTTTCTGTTTACATTTGGACTAAAATTAAGCACAGATCCAAGTCGAAGAACACATTTAACGTCAATATTTGTTGACATGGCTTTATAACTTCAATCATTATTATGGAAAGGAGTTCATTTTCATTCTCTAGCACTGCCAGGGTCGAGCTTCGTAAAGGGAATTAAACTTCATTGTAGTCTACTTAACAGTGTCCACTGAGGAATTTTCTGATGATGCGATAGGTCTGCAGCAATACTGCCCTTTGACATGTAATACGGATCATCTTAAGAATACTCCGGGCTTCGAATGAGTCTGCGACGTATGTTGATATAACAACAGGGTGTTTTGTTACTATACATAGCCTCCATAGTCGCTTAGTCTCTAAGTTTCATACTTTCGTGATAGTGGTACGGCGATGCCAATGATGGTTGGGGATTATTCTTTTTTTTTTTTTTTGTAGATATATAGTAAATCAGGGCGATATAATTTTTTTTTAAAATTATTATTTAAAATTTAAAAACAAACTACTATTCATTCCCTGGCACTGGCAGTGTTGAAATTCGTTGGAGGGAAACACAATTTTTTTGTACTTTTGTTATTATTTTTTTTATTATTATTATTGTTATCATTATTGTCATTATTTTTTTTTCCACTACATTGTTAAATTGCTTTCAAAATAGATTTCTGTGTTAATGAAACTTTATGGGGGGGAAAAAGGAGAAGAAAAAACGCAATGTAACAGATTGTTGAATTTTTTTAAACAATATCTTATTATCATGGCGGATTACAGAGTGTATGTATTTTAGCCTTTCGGATTTTACGTAAGAGAGAAAGAGAAAGAGAGAGAGAGTTGAGAGTCACAGAGAGAGGGAGAGAGAGTTGAGAGTGGCAGAAAGAGGGAGAGAGAGTTGAGAGTGGCAGAGAGAAGGAGAGAGAGTCGAGAGAGAGAGTTGAGAGTGACAGAGAGAAGGAGAGAGAGATGAGAGTGACAGATAGAGGGAGAGAGAGTTGAGAGTGGCAGAAAGAGGGAGAGAGAGTTGAGAGTGGCAGAGAGAGGGAGAGAGAGTTGAGAGTGGCAGAGAGAGGGAGAGAGAGTTGAGAGTGGCAGAGAGAAGGAGAGAGAGTCGAGAGAGAGAGAGTTGAGAGTGACAGAGAGAAGGAGAGAGAGATGAGAGTGACAGATAGAGGGAGAGAGAGTTGAGAGAGAGAGAGAGAAAGAGTTGAAAGAGAGTTGAGAGAGAGAGATTGAGAGTCACAGAGAGAGGGAGAGAGAGTTGAAAGAGAGTTGAGAGAGAGAGATTGAGAGTCACAGAGAGAGGGAGAGAGAGTTGAGAGTGGCAGAAAGAGGGAGAGAGAGTTGAGAGTGGCAGAAAGAGGGAGAGAGAGTTGAGAGTGGCAGAGAGAGGGAGAGAGAGTTGAGAGTGGCAGAGAGAGGGAGAGAGAGTCGAGAGAGAGAGTTGAGAGTGACAGAGAGAAGGAGAGAGAGATGAGAGTGACAGATAGAGGGAAAGAGAGTTGAGAGAGAGAGAGAGAGAAAGAGTTGAAAGAGAGTTGAGAGAGAGAGAGATTGAGAGTCACAGAGAGAGGGAGAGAGAGTTGAGAGTGGCAGAGAGAGAGAGCGAGAGTTGAGAGAGAGAGTTGAGAGTGACAGATAGAGGGAGAGAGAGTTGAGAGAGAGAGAGAATGAGTTGAGAGAGAGTTGAGAGAGAGAGAGAGATTGAGAGAGAGAGAGTTGAGAGTGACAGAGAGAGGAAGAGAGAGTTGAGAGAGAGAGAAAGAGTTGAGAGAGAGATAGAGAGATTGAGAGCATTGAGAATTGTAAAAGTGGAAAGACTGATAGACAGAGTGAGACACACACAAATAAGAAACAGAAAAAGGGCAGGAGAGGCCATCGAGTGATGGGGGGGGGGGGAAGGTATCAAAGACAGAAAGACACAAGAAGAAATACAATGTGTAGACAGACGTGAGAGACAGATAGCAATAAGGAGATAGATAAGAGGAAAGAAAGAGAAATACAGAGAGAGAGAGAGAGAGAGAGAGAGAAATCTGAGAAGCTAATAATCAAAAGCATCTACATGTAGGAAAGAAGAAAAAAAATGTCTGAAGAGTGGTTGAAAGGGGAGAGAATATACAACTTTGTTTTGTGTGTATGGGAGATCATTCAATGCACAGCGGGCAGACGATTGCACAAGTGATCTCCCTCTTTTTTTTTTCCTTCTCTTTTTTTTCCCTCTCTACGACATCATTAGATCTCCCCTGCCCTCCACATATGGGTGGAATTTCGCTTCGGAAGGGAAGTATTTATATAAGGTAAGTTCATTCGTATTGACATTTATACATTTTTTTTTAAAATTTCCAATTGACAACTTACAAAAAAAAAAAAAATGATTATCTCCCTTTTCCCAATTATTCTTTACCCTCGCTGAATTAAAAACTAATTACAATGTGAAAACATTTCTGGGCTAGAATTGTGGAACCATCAACGTGTGCTCTAGTTACACGCTTCACGCTCGTCCATTCAACGCGTCAGCAGAATTCAGAAACTTTAAAGGACATGATTATTGGACTCATGATTTCCTATCATAGTGGCACCAGCACATCTGTCTTGTCATTCAATGATAGATTTTAAACTGGCCCTGTATTAGTGATAACTCAGAGACATCTTTTTTTTTTAAATCTGCTTCGTTGATGGATTTTTTTAATCTTGTTTTAATGTCACACATGTGGTACCTTCTACCTTTTTGTCTAATATATATCTCACACTCTCGTTTTCTCTCCCACTCTCTCGCACGCGCTTTCTCTCTCTCTTTCTCTTTCTCTCGCTCTCTCTCTCTCTCTCTCTCTCGATTTCTCCTTTGATATCTTTTACTTCCTGTGTCCTTTCTCACTTAATCGATGACATTATTTATAGATAGTTATATAGAGGTTACGGTTAGGGCAGACAGACAAACTGATAGATAGATAGATAGACAGACAGACAGATAGATAGATAGATAGATAGATAGATAGATAGATAAACAGATAAAGAGACAGACAGACAGACAGATAGATAGATAGATAGATAGATAGATAGATAGATAGATAGATAGATAGATAGATAGATAGATAGATAGATAGATAGATAGATAGATAGATAGATAACTTAAAGATACATATATAAATAAACACTTAAAAGAAATGGCCCAATGCAGTACACTTGAAAATCATAAATTTATTCCAAGCACACATAAATCAACAGATGATAGATAGATAGCCATGTAAATCAACAGAATCAACCGAAACTGAAAAACCACATTTAAATCAACAACATCAACACAATAATATGAACATATAATTCAACGGCATCAACAAGTTGATATGCAGGTAACTACACGCAATTTAACAGCATCAACACGTTGATATGCAGATAACTACGCGTAATTTAACAGCATCAACACGATGATATGCAGGTAACTACACGCAATTTAACAGCATCAACACGTTGATATGCAGGTAACTACACGTAATTTAACAGCATCAACACAAACTGCAAACGACACATGAATCAACAACCTGAGCTGGACCTTGCCAATCAAATATAAACCAAGAGCATCAACTCGATGACAAACAGTTCTATGTTTGTGTGTGTGTAAAGATATTTCGAGACACGTCGCCATATTAAGTATTGTAGACTCTTTTCATTAACCCATTAATACCTGATAGTTATTAATTTATTTTACCAAATTATCCCATCATTCCATATCCCGTTAATATCCCATAATTCCCTAGTACCGTCTAAAATAGTCTATTTAAAGTCTCGTCGAATTCCCGATTAAACTAAACCAATAACATATTTGACAGTTAAAAACGACTCGCTCTTTAATGGCGTATGCAAGACAATAATTTAGTAGTACTGTTGACATATAGACTCTGCCCCTTCATTCTATGGATTCAATTCTATTTTCATGTTGAACAAGAGTTATCAAGTATTTCTGTACTCGAATATATGTTGGGTGAATGAACCGCAACCCAGACTGTGAGTGATCTAAGATCTAATAGTTATATCAAGTATTTCTGTACTCGAATATATGTTGGGTGAATGAACCGCAACCCAGACTGTGAGTGATCTAAGATCTAATAGTTATATCAAGTATTTCTGTACTCGAATATATGTTGGGGGAATGAACCGCAACCCAGACTGTGAGTGATCTAATATCTAATAGTTATATCAAGTATTTCTGTACTCGAATATATGTTGGGTGAATGAACCGCAACCCAGACTGTGAGTGATCTAAGATCTAATAGTTATATCAAGTATTTCTGTACTCGAATATATGTTGGGTGAATGAACCGCAACCCAGACTGTGAGTGATCTAAGATCTAATAGTTATATCAAGTATTTCTGTACTCGAATATATGTTGGGTGAATGAACCGCAACCCAGACTGTGAGTGATCTAATATCTAATAATTATATCAAGTGTTGAAGTAATCTTCTATATTCTACATTTTATTACTAAAACACCACAACACTAGTTGGGGGAAGGTAAAGATGGTTGGTCGTTGAGATCGTCGAATATTGGCCAAAGAAACAGATGACCTTATAGAATTGCAAGGCCTGAATGTGGAACTTTACTATGTCAATCCTGAAAATGGGTTGATAGTAGTTGATACAGGGTTGATACATGGTTGGAAGTGTTTTATTTCTCTTTTTTTACAGTTGAACAGACACTTCCCTTTTTGTATTTGCCCTTGTCCTCTAAATATGCAAATATGACATCTGCGATATGACATCTGCGATATGACATCTGTGATATGGCATCTGTGATATGGCATCTGCGATATGGCATCTGCGATATGACATCTGCGATATGGCATCTGCGATATGACATCTGCGATATGACATCTGCGATATGACATCTGCGATATGACATTTGCGATGTGACATCTGCGATATGGCATCTGCGATATGACATCTGTGATATGGCATCTGTGATATGGCATCTGCGATATGGCATCTGCGATATGACATCTGCGATATGACATTTGCGATATGACATCTGCGATATGGCATCTGCGATATGACATCTGCGATATGACATCTGCGATATGACATATGCGATATGGCATCTGCGATATGGCATCTGCGATATGGCATGGCGTCTTTGGTCTCTTGTTCTCCTTATTATGCCTACATACATATGCCAGTGGTCGTATGGTATGGCGTTTTGGATTGTTGACAAAGGATTCTTCCGGGTTCTAACCCTTACCACTGCTACAATTTTTGTTTTGTAAATTAAGCAGTTGGAAAGAAGCTTTGGTCAGCAAACTTGTCAGTGAATGCGAATATTTCCTGTATTTGGACAGTGGACCTTATAGGATTTCTATTTTAGCAAGGGAGATAATCTTGTAATATTTCCCATGACTCTTAGCTTTTAAGATTTGAAAATGAGAAAATCATCGACTTCTTTTATAATTCTTTGACAGAACTCTTACTTTTTTCCCGACAGAACTCTTACTTTGTTCTCTGACAGAACTCTTACTTTTTTCCCGACAGAACTCTTCCTTTGTTCTCTGACAGAACTTTTCCTTTGTTCTCTGACAGAACTCTTCCTTTGTTCTCTGACAGAACTCTTACTTTGTTCTCTGACAGAACTCTTCCTTTGTTCTCTGACAGAACTCTTACTTTGTTCTCTGACAGAACTCTTACTTTGTTCTCTGACAGAACACTTCCTTTGTTCTCCGACAGAACTTTTCCTTTGTTCTCTGACAGAACTCTTCCTTTGTTCTCTGACAGAACTCTTACTTTGTTCTCTGACAGAACTCTTCCTTTGTTCTCTGACAGAACTCTTACTTTGTTCTCTGACAGAACTCTTCCTTTGTTCTCCGACAGAACTCTTACTTTGTTCTCTGACAGAACTCTTCCTTTGTTCTCTGACAGAACTCTTACTTTGTTCTCCGACAGAACTCTTCATTTATCCCTAGATTATAAAACGCCATACAAGTACGTTGTTTACATGTAATTAACAGTACATAATTACAGCAACTGAAAGAAAAAAAAATCAGACTTAAAAATTGTAACTGAAGCATTTATTTCTATTTAGACTATTACTTAATTACATTTTTTACATGTTTCAATGGTTAAATAAAAAAATTTGTTCATTTCAAACAAACACACACAAAAACATTTGCGTCTTTGATTTTCTATAACGCCGTTTCATAATAGAATTCTTATTTATTCTCTTGACAAAAAAATACAATTAATTTTTTTACTTAATTTAATTAACGTGGAGACATAAAATATTTACCACCAAAAAAAAAAAATTTAATGTATTATATATCGCTATCTCTGGGAGTACGTATGTTTTTAGAACTAGTGTGTGTGTGTGTGAACTCATTTTAATACTAAAAATAGACTCCATGACATTTATGATATTTTTCTACCTAAAAAAAAAGGATGAATGATGGAAATTTTGTAAACACAAAACATGTCGATCTAATTTTAATGAGATAAGCGTGATACAAATATTTCTAATTAACATGACAATATCATGCGAATTTCAACTTTAAAAAAAAATCTGTTTACTTATTTTTTACAAGCAGTTTCAAATTACATTCCGAAATTTTAATTTTTTTTGTTTACAGTAATCAGAAAATTATTTATCTGAAAACTTATCTTATCTTATATAATACAGACGTTACTTCAAAAAAGAAGATGATTACGTCCTACTAACTGGCATTTCAAAGAGAGAAATTAATGTTTCAATGTTTATTTCTTCTTTCTATTCTCTTTTTTTTAAATACAAAAAAAATGTGTATGTAATTTACTAGGGGAAAATATTTGCGTCTGTTACAATTGTTAATGTCAAAGCTTTTAGACAAAGTTTTATCTTAAATTTTGTTTTTATTCTCTTTTATTTTTTCTAAACTCTATTTTTTAGAGAGAAAAAAAGAAACGCAGTAGTTTTGGAGAGGAAATGTGTAAATAACCAACTCATGTTACATTTGTCAAACAAACAAACCAGCGAATCAAAAGAATTAATAATAAAACATGAAACGTATTATAATCCGTGGGACATATGTAAACCTATATTAACGTGGGACATATGTAAGCCTATATTTTAACGTGGGACATATGTAAGCCTATATTTTAACGTGGGACATATGTAAGCCTATATTTTAACGTGGGACATATGTAAGCCTATATTTTAACGTGGGACATATGTAAGCCTATATTTTAACGTGGAGCATATGTAAGCCTATATTTTAACGTGGGACATATGTAAGCCTATATTTTAACGTGGGACATATGTAAGCCTATATTTTAACGTGGGACATATGTAAGCCTATATTTTAACGTGGAACATATGTAAGCCTTTATTTTAACGTGGAACATATGTAAGCCTATATTTTAACGTGGAACATATGTAAGCCTTTATTTTAACGTGGAACACATGTAAGCCTATATTTTAACGTGGAACACATGTAAGTCTGTATGTTAACGTGGAACATATGTAAGCCTTTATTTTAACGTGGGACATATGTAAGCTTTTATTTTAACGTGGAACATATGTAAGCCTTTATTTTAACGTGGAACATATGTAAGCCTATATTTTAACGTGGAACACATGTAAGTCTGTATGTTAACGTGGAACATATGTAAGCCTATATTTTAACGTGGAACATATGTAAGCCTATATTTTAACGTGGAACATATGTAAGCCTATATTTTAACGTGGAACATATCTAAGCCTATATTTTAACGTGGAACACATGTAAGCCTGTATGTTAACGTGGAACATATGTAAGCCTATATTTTAACGTGGAACATATCTAAGCCTATATTTTAACGTGGAACACATGTAAGTCTGTATGTTAACGTGGAACATATGTAAGCCTTTATTTCAACGTGGAACATATGTAAGCCTATATTTTAACGTGGAACATATGTTACATTTTCTAGTTTCACTCATTTGCATTTGTCCACATAACAAGCACTGTTGCGAACGGTGCTCATGAAGTCGGTGAGGATAAAGGTGCACAACAAGGGTGTGGTGAAAATGGTGCATACAAATTGCATTGTGATTATGGTGCAAACATAGACATAAACAAATATAGACTGGCCGAAGGAAGAAACTTCATGTAACTTGAAAACATGTATATCTATTGTAGTCGGATTTCCGAACTATGAAAAATTGCATGATCTTCATTCTTAGAGATTGAACAAAACTACACTGCCTCCTTATTTACAATATATATAGGTGTGTATCATTGTGTATATTTTTTAAAAAGTTTTAAAAGCACTTAACTTTTATACTGCTCATAAATGCTGTATAATAAAGTACACAAAATTGCAAGTCACAAATTTTCGTTTCATAAAACTCTTTAATCGGCCAGTCTATATTTATGTATGATGACAATGGTGTGTATCATGTGCATGATGACAATGGTGTGTATCATGTGCATGATGACAATGGTGTGTATCATGTGCATGATACAGGTCAAAGGTAAAAAAAAATAATCGTATTAAAAGAGACAAAGAAACATTATGCAACAAGCTGAAGGATATCTACTATTGGAAATACACTGACAAGTTTAATAATTTAAGACTTAAAGCCCTTGAAGAGGTCCACGTTAACCACTGTTTAAGAAAAAAAACAATTACCAAAGAGCAAGTCTGCGACAGTCTCAGAATACGTCAACCCAATGAAAGCTGATGAGCCTGATGGAATAAAAGAGCAAACTTTAAAAGAATGTGCTGAACTACTGGCTGAAGGTTTTCTAGGGATTTCCCTTGTTTCATGACTCAACCACGATATACCATCTGTGTGCAAGTCGTCCAAAATTATGCACTAATGATTTTCAATCCCATAGTCCTTTTTTGCTCCTTTACAAAATTCTCTGATGTGGCTCTTCTAGCCCTGCTCTCAGAGAACTCAAACGTATATCAGAATTTCATAGAAATAAAAGACAGAAAAAATGTAAAATAATTTTTGATACCAAATGTCAAAAAAAAAATGATAATCGATTTTCGTCGGGAAGAGAAATACTTTGGTACTGTTTTGAACAATTTATTAAATGTTACAGCAAATACTGATTCTATCAGCAAAAAAAAAGGGCAACAAAGATTACGATCAGAATAAAAAAAAAAGTGCTCTTTTAGTGTTAGAGAAAAGCTTACCTCAATAATGTAGAAGTTATTTCTGTTTTTCGACATTAAACAAGATCATTATTTGCCAACAATTAATTGACAAATTAGTAAATTTTTTAGATTGTCATGTGTGCAATAAATAGTTGTGTAACGTTTCGATTTGCCCTATAATGGGTGTGGGAGAAATACCGAATTCACAACTTTAATTAAACAGACAAACAAAGTTGATATAAGCTTTGTACAAATAAAAATAAAGTTAATAAAATCCTATGCGCTGCTAGTAAGATTATTGGTTAAAAAATTGTGACGTCTGTTTGAGAAAAACATTCGTAAGAAAGCTAGAAAGATTTGTATAAATTAAGAAACACCATCTGGGTCAGGATTTTGTGATTTTACAATCACATACAAGACACAAGAAACCGATCACAAAAACAGACACAAAAACTCCTTAGCTCCCCTGGCAATCAAATCATTAAATACAATTCAACAATTTGATATAAACATTTCACGTGTAACTTTTGATTGAATCTGATGTGAATGTATATTTGGTTTGCTATTAAAAAAGATCTTTAGGGCACATCATGTTTCTGTGACCTACGGTTAATGAGGTTGCCATGTGGCCAGCACAACGACCAACTGATTTACTTTCCCCAAACTAATTTCAGGTACCCATTAGAGCTGGGCGGACTCAGAGGCGCCCAGATATCCCGAAATAAAAAATCCCAGTCTTCACCAGGATTCGAACCCAGACTTCCAGTTCGGAAGCCAAGCGCTTTACCACTCAGCCACTGTGCCTCGATATTTGGTTTTCTATAGTTTCTTTAATTTCAGGTACCCATTAGAGCTGGGCGGACTCAGAGGCGCCCAGATATCCCGAAATTAAAAATCCCAGTCTTCACCAGGATTCGAACCCAGACTTCCAGTTCGGAAGCCAAGCGCTTTACCGCTCAGTCACCTCGCCTCAATATTTTGTTTTCTATAGTCTATAATCTTTTGTTTGATATAATGCACACATTGCAAAAGAAATTTCCTTATGGATATTATGATGATTATTATTATAATATCAACATCGTTCACTAGCATCGCCCCTCCACCTCTTGTCAAATCAACAGGAATGAATATAACTGTACAACTGTTCATTACCGAGTCCCTCACGGTGATGGGGCGAGGGGTATAAATCCCCTCCCGCCCTGGCGTGTTGACACTTGGCTTCAAATCCCTGGCCACTAATAAACATGCATATCAAATCAGCATCGTCGCTTTCTATTTCCATGCATCTTCATCGCCCCTTTTTTGTCACCCCCCCCCCTTTTTTTTTGTCACGTAAAATATGTCCGTATAGAAATAGAATAGGGTCGGAAAGGCGTAAGGAACTCGTTGTGGTGGTGGTGGTGGGGGGGGGGGTTCTGGGGAAAGAATGTGATGTTGGGGGCTGTTGGACGTAAACAACACCTAAGTACTCAGGAAACACAACACCATTTGTCTAAATATATATATCTATGTACATAGCCGTCCATTATTCATCAGTCCATAGATTAATGAGGACCGGTGACTCACGGCTATTATATTTATAGATATATATACAAATAAACCCATACGGACTTAATGCGTCTATTTATTAAAGTGTCAGCAATTATACATTTTGTTTTTACTTGGTCTGTCTCTTTATATTTCGTGGTTTTTTTTTCATTATATGTATATGGCAATATTGAAGTATGGTGTAACGGTTAGAGTAACCCACTGGTTATAAGAGGAATCTACTGGTTATTAGAGGAATTCAATGGTTATTAGAGAAATCCATTGGTTACTAGAGGAATCCACTGGTTACTAGAGGAATCCACTGGTTACTAGGGCAGACAGAGGCGGATCTTGGGTAAAAAGAAGTGAAATGACAAAAAAGTGTCTTGCAAGCATGTACTAAAAAGTTGAGTTAAAGGGGAAGTGACCAACACGAGCGCAGTGGCGTAGCAAGTCACCCGTTGGCCCGGGTTCAAGACTATGAATGGTGGGGCCCCAGTTAGAAACTGGAAGGTTGGTCATGAAAACAAAAATTGAGTACATATACAGAAAATGTATTCCAGTGTAATATGTTGGGAACTCTTCTGTGTCTTGTGTAGAGAATTGTCTAGGCTAAAACAACTAATTCCATCTAATTAGTGGAACACATGCAAAGGCCAACAATGAAATGATGTCGTCAAGAGTGTCAATGTTTCAGAACAATACATTCAGTAATGAAAGGAATCCGTCCACTGTTTTCGCTCTCCCAATACAAAATACCTGAGTCCAAAACTTTTTTTCCTTTCTGTTACCCAACCTGGGATCAAGTTGAAATTGTGAACAATTTTTGAACATTGTCGATGACAACACATGAATCAATACGAATAATCAACCAGTTAGCTAATCAATTAGTGGTGATTAATTATTATTTTTTGTATATAAAAATGGGAGATGAGTCTAACAATATTGAGACATATGGCAGCAATTGTACGGTGTTTTCCCTTCACTCAATATAAGCTATCTATTTTGCTTGTATTGCTTGAATCCACTCTTCTTCCAACAGAAAGCTGTGTGTTCATTGTACCTGCTTAACATAAATATGCGCGCTAGAGATAAACCAAGAGTAGTGGATGCATTTTAAAACACATTCATAACTTTTACATAGAGTTAGGTTTTTATTTCGTAACGTTTTTTTTTAGGCCAGTAACAAAACTTTATTTATAGATCTACTTGTAATGAGAAAAAAAAATCTCTTTAGTTAACTCATTACCATGCAGTGACTACTGCCCCGAGTATACATGACGCCATGTTTTCTTTACTTTCTTCTATCAATGGCCATGGTGTTGCTATTGTTATATATTTATTCATAGTTAGGTTTTATGTAGGATGGTTCTACTCCATTCATATTCCGAGTATACATAATACTTTTTAGTCTGGTTTTAAAAATGGTATAGGTATGCTTTATGGAAGAAGAACCTTTAAGTATTAGTCATACCATATGGACAAGACTTACAGTATCTGTTTGACTTATTTAGAGCACGCTACAAGACATGATGTAGTATGAGATTCAAACGTGACAGACAGACAGACGGACAGACAGTTAATATAAAAATTAATAAAGCCTTTTCGCCTAGGGTTTCGTGTAAATGTTCTCTCGAATCAAAACATCTCTGTATAACAATTCCAATTAGTTTGTTGTTGCTTTTTTTTCTAAAAAAGATAATAATATTAATAATAATAAAAAAAAGAAGAATTGAAATTGTATAGCTCGGTTAACAAGCATTGTATATGTTCTTTCATTTGTCAAGATCAATACGGCATAAAGCAACAAAAATATCAAGTTCATGCTTATGATGGCTGCCTGGTCATGCGGTATGCGCGCTGAACTGCCGTTCTGTCGACTCGATGGTCCAGGGTTCACACCCTGACCGCTGCCATCCCCCGTCGTCCTGCGGGAAGTTTGGACTAGGAACTAGATTATCTTCTACTTGGAAGGAACATCCGAAACGTCAAACATTTTACTGATTATGTGGCTAAGACCAACATTTTTTTAAATGAGATTAGCAAAATCCAGGAGAAGATTTAGTCTTGATAAGACCCTAACCCCTAACCCTAACCCTAACCCTAAGCTATTTGAGATACGCGGGTTCCTCTAAAGAAATCCAACCTTCCACTGGCTACGCGGCCTACGCCCATGTTGTAAAATGCATCAGGCAGTTTGAGTTTGTGTTTTCTTTCTTTTTTTTTATTTAAATATCCTTGGTTGTCAATTAATTTTAATTCAAATAGTCACTCATAAAATGTGGATCAGTTAGAGAATGAAGTAAACAACAGCATCGTCTTACATAGAGCCTAAGAGAGATTGATGGTCAATGTCCATGTGCTAACTAAGCCAAAACGAAACAATGTAAATAAATGGAGATGACAGATTGACGCAATATCTAAACAATAACAATATTACATAACAGCATCAAATAAACTCTCCCTCCCTCTCTCTCTCTCTCTCTCTCTCTCTCTCTCTCACACACACACTGCTCTCGTGTGTCGGCCTGGACTAGTGGACCAAACAACACACCCAACTCGGTGAGATTCCCCCCCCCCCCCCACATAGTTCCAGACTCCGCACAATCGATTGGCCAACAAAACCAGGTCTCTGTACAGACGCTAAGCCCCCAGAATGACAGATAACACAAGCCCCAAAGCTTTCCCTTCAAGCTCCCCCCTCCCGCCCTCGCCCACATCGACCCACCTTCCCCCCCCCCTTTTTTTATATATCTATTTTATTTTTATTTTTTTGTGTATCTCCCTCCCTCGGTATTCCAATTTTTTTTTCTATTGATGTGAAGAGAATTTAGGTCTGCATGGAAGAGACAGTGAGATTGTTGAGTGTTGGTCTATTGTCTGTCTCTGTGTCTGCGTGATGGAGATCTGACTTGCTTTTAATGAACGTGGAAACAATGCGATAACAGGACAGACTATTTGTTTCTGGTTGCTGCAGATGTTTAGGGGGGGGGGGGATTTTTTTCAGTCCAGATTTGGGTTACATTCATGGTTAGAAATGGGTTTTTTTCTGGGGTTTTCGTACAAAATGATAAGTGACCTAAATTCGTCTTGTTACTTTGAGTAGAAATTTATAGGTATCAGTCATGAGTTTGGAAGGTTGTTCATACCTAGAGAGTGGCGAGCGAGGTATTCAAGATATAGAAAGATGAAAACTAGTTTGTTTTAATGGTTGATAGATAGATAGATGTATAGATAGAGAGAGAGAGAGATAGATAGATATTTGCCTGTAATACGGGGCATAATTGATAACTAATTTGCTGATTATGTAATTTTGTTGCTATCTCCATTTTAAATCTCCAGAATGAAAAAAACCCCACTCCATATTGATTTCAGATTAAATTAGTTATTACATTTATTTTTCGTTTCTAACATTGTCTGCAATCAGCTCTCCTTTTCACTTTTACCTGTCGCTAACAAGAATGAAATATACGCGCAGCCCATGTGTCATAGTTTATTTTACTAGCAGAGAAAATAAGTACTTCTAATTAATGAAACTTTTTTGGTTTAACATAGTATGAATCTTTCACCATTTGACATGTCTCGTCATATTTCAAATATCATTTTATTAAAAAATTATAAAACAAACAATATTAATAATATTTTTTTAATAATAATCTAATTAAGAAAGATACGATTCCTTAGTACAAATGCTATCCACAGGAGCTTCTCAATTCAACCGATTACTATAGTACTGGGTAGACCTATTTTGACTGACAAGACGGTGGATTTTAATCGCCCAGATTTACTGTTTATCATCAAAATAGAAAAATACGCAACCATCATTCGCATGCGAAAATCTAAGCAAAGAGATTAAGGGAATTAAGAAGCTATTTAAAACAACTATGCATCTTGTTGTTGTATTAACCGAGGGGATAATGACACCTGACCTCGCAAACATATTCGTATTCCTAAGCATTCCTAAGAATGTCCCCATTACCTGTCAGGGGGGGGGGCAGTACTTCTGTCACATCATCAGAAAATTCCTTATTGGAAACTTTAAAGGGAACTAGAATGAATTTTATTTCCCTTTAACAAAGCTCGACCCTGACTATGCCTGAGAATGAATCTAGGGGGCAGATGATGTGAATGTCATCTGTTTCTATGGCGATGGTTAACGATTGTGTCATGTGGCCAACGCAACGACCAACCGAAATAACTTTCCTCAACTAATTTCAGGTACCCATTAGAGTTAGGTAGGATCAGGGATGTCCTAAAAATCCCGGAATTCAAAATCCCAGTCTTCAACGAGATTCAAACGTGATACCCTCGATCGGAACACAAAAGCTTTACCACTCAGCCATCACACCTCCAGTAATAATGATAGTAATAATAATAATAATAACAATAACGAATCTTGTCTCTAGCTGTGTCAGGGAATGAATATTGGTTCATTTTTACAATTTAGTTCAATATAATATAATAATTATAAATCTACTTAAATATTATTATAATTATAATTATAAATATAACCCATTTTGATATAAGCTAAAATGAGCAAAAGTTTTGTCACTGACAGTGAAATGATCTTTAAGGCCATGAAAATTCTTGTGTGTAGTTAAAGACAGGCATTTTACATCTCGAGAGACGATGTTTTCCCTTTGCAACTTCTTGTGTGACTAAAGAGGCCAATCCTTGATACACAGCTGCAGTCACAGATTGGGCATATGTAATCACCAGGGGCTGTTGCGCTTTCACCCTTCTTTCTACTTCTGTTGTGTATGGCATCTGCAATCCAGCCCCCTTCATTTATGCTCGCTCTCCATGTGGATCTATCCAGTGCCACATTTTCTTAACTGTTATTGTCGATTTTGGAGAGCTTCATGTCGTGTTTGCATATACCTTAGAAGTGGACGACCAGCGGTTCTCCTGCCGTGTGTTAGATTACCATACAGAACGTCTTGTGGAAGTCGATCTTTTGGCATTCTATTAACGTGGCCAAGCCAGTCAAGGCGTCTGCTGCTGATATCAGAGCGGATGTCCAGGCACCCTGCTCTTTGTAGCACTTCCTCATTGGCTATTTTATCTTGCCACCTTAATTTTGTAGATCCGCCTTAGGCATCGAAGATGAAAGATATTTAGCTTTTTTTTTTCCTACCATGAGTGGGTTGACCATATTTCAATTTCGTATAGAAGAGTGCTCATCACACAGCTCTGGTATACTAAGGCTTTGAGATTGTTAGCCAGCATGGTATTGTCCCACACTCTTTTCTGCAGCCTTGACATGGTGCCCATTGCCTACGCTATCCTGTTGTTGATGTCTTTATAAAGTAGAACATCTTTGGAAATGATGTAGACTTTGTAAGCCAGTACTGCTGAAAACCTGCAACATCTGAAAAATCCTCAATTGACACAAATGGGGAACCTGAAATAAATTTCATGTTCTCTTTGATTAATCTCGATCGTAATAATGTGGATAGAAGGTAGAAAGGTAATTAGCTGTGATTAGCTTTTCGATGACAATAATAAATAAAAGTAACATTTTTTTTAAAAAAGATCTCGGTATCTGGGGCACTTTCACAGGCTTTTATCTCCTTTCCACTTGTTGATTTCAATGTAATTACCTCCCTTCCTTTCTGGTACATATCAAATTACTCGAAACGAGCTTTAACTTTAGAAGAAAAATTTCATAAGGGGGGGGGACAGATTTTTTTTCCGTTTTCGTTTTGATCTCAAATCTTTTTTTTTTTTTTTTTTCTGGACCATTTCTCTTCTTTCCATTCTCTAATTTCTCTTTGCTTTTTATCCTTTATACTTTCATAAATCGTCTCTCTCTCTCTCTCTCTCTCTCTCTCTCTCTCTTCCACCGCCCCCTCCTGTAATTCCTAGTGTTTCTCTATCTCCTATGTACGCTTGGATTGCCTCCTAATGCTTAGAGGAAAAAGGATCATAAATCGATAACACAAGAATTGTGTGTGGAGTGTTAAAAAAAAAAGAGGAGTGGGGGGGGGGAGAGAGCTTGTGGGAGGGGGGGAAGGGTCAAAGAAAAAAATAATAATCTCGTATTGTTAGCAATAACATTTTCATCAGAAATTTATCTCCTGGAAAAAAAAAGAAAGAAAGTTTTTTTCTTTTTTTTTTTAAAGGAGGTGATGACTAGTGTCGTGGCAGAGGCGTCACTTCTACTTAGGAGGCAGAGGCGTCACTGCAGCTTTCGAGGCGTAGGCGCAACTCTAAATTTCGAGGTAGAGGCGTCACTGCAACTTTCGAGGCAGAGGCGTGGCCGCGTGCAACTTGCATGAAATTTCGATTGTTTTTCATAGCAGGGGGATAAAAAGTTGTGTATTGTTATGTATTAATCTTATACTTCGCCCCACCCTACCCCTCCCTAATATTCTCAGCGTCTCCGAAACAAAGAAACAAAAGAAAAATGACGACAACTGTCTTCATTTACAAAATCCATAAGTCTTTCTAGTTCCTCGTAATGGTGTTTAACCAATAGAGCTGGGGGACGAAGTTATCCAGGACAGCGCGTCCGGTGGCCAAGTGCTGTCGCGGTGTTGTGCACCACCGGGAGTCAAAAGGATTAGGTCAAGTCTGATATTTATTTTGCCTGGGACGCCAGAAACTGTTGGGACGCCAATTATTAAATAAGGTAGACCTAACCTTTTTTTTTTGGGGGGGGGGGGGGCAGTACATTTCTGCCCTTGAGATAAAGCAAAGTTGTTTTTTTTGTTGTTTTTTTAACAAAAGCCTAAACAAATTATGAAGAGGAATCATTTTAAAAAATTACACCAAACACATTACTAATACGCCTATTAACACAATTTACAGATCTTGATATTACTGCTACGCATATGGACACATTTTACAAATCTTGACATTACCGAAAGGCCTATGGACACACTTAACATATCTTGATATTAGTAATACGCCTATGGACGCACTTTACAGATCTGTCAAGTAGATATAGATATATATTTTGTCTGAATGGGTTTCTTCTTCTTCTTCTTTCAATCTAAAATCGATACAGAGCTAAGCAACACCTGGTTTTGTTTCTGTTTTTTTTTCTAAACATCAAACAGAACTCTGAGACGGACTGTACAATTAACTTAAGTGAACTGCGGACGAAATTTAAAAAAAAAAAAGGAGAGTGATACTTATGGATAGGTTTAAGAAAAGTAGTGGACAGATGATATGAGTTCTATCTAGAACAAGTAGATGAGTGTCGTATGGAGGGTCTAATAGGTAAGTAGTTATATTAGATAAAGACCATAAGAGACGTAGCTCTTTTGAGTTATGGCCGTTGACAAAGGTTTGTTGAATATAATTGTGTATAATGACAAAGGTTTGTTAAATATAATTGTGTATAATGACAAAGGTTTGTTAAATATAATTTGTGTATAATGACAAAGGTTTGTTAAATATAATTTGTGTATAATGACAAAGGTTTGTTGAAAATAATTGTGTGCAATGACCTTAATAGGAGTATCTGTTGGTAGAGAAGATTGTCTTCTAATTTACTGTGGTCAACAATTATGTCAAGTAGAGAGTGGTATACATCTTATTGTAATCTGATCTTGTCCGCGAGTCTGTCAGGTATAGTCGGGTGAACTATTTTTTTTTGTAATCTGATGTGGTCAGTGACTCAGTCAAGTAAGGACTGTCCACCTCGTATGATGTGGTCAATGGGTCTATAGAGTAGAATCTGGACCACTCTTTGTTGTCAAATACCTGCCACTGTAACGTCTTTTGTTTTCATTGGAAAAATTGTTGGTCTTGCAGTTTCCATTCTCTCTCTCTCTTTCTCTCTCTCTCTCTTTCTTTTTCTCTCTCTCTCTTTCTCTCTCTCTCTTTCTCTCTTTCTTTTTCTCTCTCTCTCTCTTTCTCTCTCTGTTTCTCTCTCTCTTTCTCTCTCTTTTTCTCTCTCTCTTTCTTTTTCTCTCTCTCTCTTTCTTTTTCTCTCTCTCTCTTTCTTTTTCTCTCTCTCTCTTTTTCTCTCTCTCTTTCTCTCTCTCTTTCTCTCTCTCTTTTTCTCTCTCTCTCTTTCTCTCCCTGTTTCTCTCTCTCTTTCTCTCTCTCTCTCTTTCTTTTTTTCTCTCTCTCTTTCTTTCTCTCTCTCTCTCTCTCTTTCTCTCTCTCTTTTTTTCTCTCTCTCTTTCTCTCTCTCTCTTTCTCTCTCTTTTTCTCTCTCTCTTTCTCTCTCTGTTTCTCTCTCTGTTTCTCTCTCTCTCTCTCTTTCTTTCTTTCTCTATTTTATCTTTCTTTTTTCTATCTATTTAGTTCTCTCTTTTTTCTTTATGTCTTTCTTTCACACTACCTCCCTCTCTCCCTCACTGTTTACTCCTTTTCGCTCTCAATTTCTCTCTCATTCTCTTTATTTCTTCCATTATCACTCGTTCTGTCGGGCTCTTTCTCTCTCTCTCTCTCTTTCTTTCATTATCTTTCTTTCTTTATTCAAATAAATTGCAATACTCTTTATGCTAATAATATAAAATGTCCAGATCTATACTGGATTGAAAAAAAAACAACAACAATTTTTTAATAAAAACTTTGTTGCTAGTCACCTAGCCCAATAAGCCTAGGCTAGTCACCTAGCCCAATAAGCCTATGCTAGTCACCTAACCCAATAAGCCTAGGCTAGTCACCTAGCCCAATAAGCCTAGGCTAGTCACCTAACCCAATAAGCCTAGGCTAGTCACCTAACCCAATAAGCCTAGGCTAGTCACCTAGCCCAATAAGCCTAGGCAAGTCACCTAGCCCAATAAGCCTAGGCTAGTCACCTAGCCCAATAAGCCTAGGCTAGTCACCTAGCCCAATAAGCCTAGGCTAGTCACCTAACCCAATAAGCCTAGGCTAGTCACCTAACCCAATAAGCCTAGGCTAGTCACCTAACCCAATAAGCCTAGGCTAGTCACCTAACCCAATAAGCCTAGGCTAGTCACCTAGCCCAATAAGCCTAGGCTAGTCACCTAGCCCAATAAGCCTAGGCAAGTCACCTAGCCCAATAAGCCTAGGCTAGTCACCTAGCCCAATAAGCCTAGGCTAGTCACCTAACCCAATAAGCCTAGGCTAGTCACCTTACCCAATAAGCCTAGGCTAGTCACCTAACCCAATAAGCCTAGGCTAGTCACCTAGCCCAATAAGCCTAGGCTAGGTGACCCAATAAGCCTAGGCTAGTCACCTTACCCAATAAGCCTAGGCTAGTCACCTAACCCAATAAGCCTAGGCTAGTCACCTAGCCCAATAAGCCTATGCTAGTCACCTAACCCAATAAGCCTAGGCTAGTCACCTAGCCCAATAAGCCTAGGCTAGGTGACCCAATAAGCCTAGGCTTGTCACCTAGCCCAATAAGCCTAGGCTAGTCACCTAGCCCAATAAGCCTAGGCTAGTCACCTAGCGCAATAAGCCTAGGCTTGTCACCTAACCCAATAAGCCTAGGCTAGTCACCTAACCTAATAAGCCTAAGCTAGTCACCTAGCCCAATAAGCCTATGCTAGTCACCTAACCCAATAAGCTTAGGCTAGTCACCTAGCATTAACTTATCCTTACAGCTACTCTTAAATGGAAGTACTTGATTTTAATTGATTTGATGGTACAAAAAATGTTAAGGATTAGGTTAGCGAGAATCCAGGAGGGGGTGCAAGTCCTTCCCTACCTGATTAAGACATTAATTTGATTCCTTTAAAACTGTTGAGAGAATAAAGATGAAATAGACAAGAAATAATAAGTACGCTGTAAATACTAATTTAAATATTTTTATTTCTACAAATCAACGAAATGTCGCCCTTATCAAGGATAAAACACATTTTTAGTAACCCACCTGTATAGCGAATTCAAAGGCGGACCTGCCGCCTCTTTAACTCTATTTGTAATCTTGTTAAAGTTGTCCTGATTATTTTGAATGTGTGCCATGATAGTTTCAACCTTTTTTTTATAACACAGTTTGCTGTCATTATTAACTCGAGTCAGACAACTCAAAAAAAAAAATCTCTCTCGCACCAGATGGGCTTCAATACCCAGCTAGACAGTTTAGTATGTACTAAACATCTGGGTTATTAGGCTCCTAATCGATACTAAAACTAGGTCACTTGGTTCCCTGGTTGGACTAAATAATTAGGTTACTTTTCTTTTACTTCAGGGCTTCTCAAAATCTCCTCTTCCTTGCCATTGTTAGTTTGTTTTACATTTTTGTGTGTTCCTTGAGAGTTGAAGATAAACTACATCCGAGCCCAAACCTCCCCCCGCAAGATGACGGGGATGGAAGCAGGAAGGGTACGCCCCTGAAACCATGGAGAAGACCGAACGACAGTCCAGCACTCGTGTCGCACGAATATTTATTTTACTCTCAAATGGACGGATTTATTTTTCGAGAATTCTTTTTCAAAACTTTTTAAAGGATTTTGTTAATTTCGTCATTTTTCTTCCTTTTATTTTCAGTTGTATGCTTAACAAATGATTGATATTTTCACTCACTTATCTTCTCTTGAATAAAAGAGTAATTTGGCGTCGTAACTTATTTTTAATAAAGCTTATTCAGCTCAGTCTAGTAAAAAGTTTGTACACGTTATTTCTCCAAACTCCCAATCTCGGATCAAGTTGAAATTTTGAATATTTAAGTCAAGAATCAATTTTAAAAAAAAAACCAATTAGTTAATTACCCATTGGTAATTAACAACTTTGTTTGGTATAGAACAAGTGAATGAAGTTGTGATTGATAGAAATGGTTAAATAAATTATTGCCCTCGTGGAGGCTTAAGCAATAGAGTTCAAATTCAAGTCTTATTTTTTTATTGCATTTAAAAAAGCGATCACGGAAACATTGACACGGATATCCACTTCTTTCCAGCCACCTCAACCCCCTTTTCCCAACTGGTCAGGACGAATGATGGGATCATATCTCATTGAGAAAGTTAAAAGCATGACAGACCAGACAATAGGTGAAGTAAAGCCCAAGCCGAATATTTCATACTTTTAAAAAAAAAAGGTTTTGTTTTAGATAAAAATTGGCTTCTTTCTCTGCTTTAGCGATTCCTCGTGTTTAGCTTTAACTAAACATCTATACAAATTATATAAATGCTGTCTGGTACTTCATCTACATCTATATTTAGTTTAGTAGAGTTACAAACTTGAAAAGATATTTTCTTAAACCTCTACAATGAATACATTTTCAAATATTGAAATGTTTCTTATATATATATATATCTAGGATAATAACGTTAGAGTTATTCCCCTTCGGTCGCTTACCGTAGCTCAGCAAAGTTGTATAATCCCAACAAAGCATTTAAAAAAAGATCGTTGAAATTATTTTTTAAATGTTAACAAAATAACTTTTCTGTTAAAGAATTATCTTATCTTCTTCTTATCTTATAATTTATGTATGCTCCATCGAATGAGAAAAGTAAATTCATATCTAGCGCAATACTTTTGTTATCTAGGCTCTAGCCCCTGAAGTTATGTGTATTCTTAATTGTTATATATTCAGATGCCATGTGATTAGACAGTCTGCACATATCAGTACCTGAAAGCTAGGGAAAAAAAGTTTCAAAACCCAAAAATTTGTCGGAGTCTGTAATAAACATTCACAACTCAACACGTTGATATAGACTCGTGGACGCAATAGCTTTCATTTGTAAAGAACGTCTGTATTTGGTGAATTATGAGTTTTCCTATTAACTGTCTTTGTGTCTTTCACTTTGTGTCTTTTCCTGGGTGTCTTTTTGTGTCTTTGACTATGTGTCTTAAACTGATTGTTTCTAACTATTTAACAAATGTATTTTTACCAGTGTGTCTTTAGATATGTTTCTTTAATTGTTTGTCTTTAATCTGTGTCTTAAAGTAGTGTATAAAAGGTGTCTTAACAGTGCCTTACTGTGTGCCTCAAGATGTTTTTTTTTAACTCCTTGTCTTTAGTAAAGTAAGTCAAGTTCCCCTTTCAGACCTTGTGGTCTATAGGGCAGATGATGTAAAGGTCATCCGTTTCTGTGGCCTACGGTTAACAAGGGTGTCATGTGGCCAGCACAACAACCAACCGCCTTTACTTTTCCCTAACTAATGTCAGGTACCTATTAGAGCTGGGTGGACTCAGAGGCGCCCGAAGATCCCGAATATTAAAAATCTTAGTCTTCATCAGGGTTCGAACCACGGTCCCCGGTTCGAAAGCCAAGTGCTTTACCGCTCAGCCACAGCGCCTCCTGCTTGTCTTTAACTTTATGTCTTTATTGTGGAATTTTCCTTATTTGAAAATTATGGTTTTGTGCTTTATTGATCCTTGACCCCCACCTCCACCCCACCCTATTAAACAATTACCACAGAATGTCAAACGTTGCTACTGTCTCTGCTGAAGTCGTTGATGGTGTAGTCAATCACTGCGCCCTGATCTTGCTTTCAACAGCCCCATTCTCCTTTAGTCAATGGAATGAATTCTGATCTCACCTGTTTCACTAGTACCCCACCCGTGTCGTTCATACCTGACCCTCAAACTGACGTCCTGGTTCAAAAATAATATCCCTCGTTAAGGGCCCTAAGTGTGACCTTATACTCCTTAAGACATTCAACTTGCCCGCATAGTAAACATAGGCGTTTCTTTGATGGGGGAGGGGGGGGGGAGAGAAGGAGAGGGACAAATGTCTTTTTAAATTAATTTGTTTTAATTTTAAGGGAAGCCTAACGACTTTTATAATTCGCCAAGGCACACATAGGTTAGGGGCACATTATATAGTACGCCACTTCTTGTTTAACGGCGGACTGCGTGATCTCCCTTAAAGATTTGTAGACATGTTAAGTGACCTATTAAAGTCGGCCTGCCAGATTGTCCATAACTCTACCGGCCTAGTAAAGTCGGCGACGAGAATATTTATGAGTGAAATAATGTTATTTTTATCTTCCTTTTTTCTAAAAGCTTGAAAATTGTAATTTTTTTTCTGGTCCTGATTTAGCAATTCACATAGCATTTAAAGTTTTCTTAAGGGATAGTCTCCCTTTAAAAAAATGTAATGAAAAATTAAAACTGCTTTTTAAACTTTTAAGTCAAAAAAATTTTCAGTAATTTTTTTTAGCCAAAGTTGTAATCATCATCTTCGTCATCAAACTCTATTAGAGTGAGGGCTTGAGAGGTTCAAATCCTCTCTTGCAAAAGTCTTGGACAGATACCCTGCTGTCTTACGTAGTGCATACATGTCATCATACAGGTCGAGAATTTTTGATTTCCCAGACCTGTCGAGACGGAGATCAGCAAGTCTGGGGCAGTCATAGTATAAAAATTATTAGTTATCTTTTTTATTAAGAATATATATTACACAAAAAAACTTTTAAAATTGCATTATTATCATCTGTCTTTTAAAAGGGATTTCCACACTAAACAAAGTCATAAAGATTGCTAGGTTTATTGTGCATTTCTTTTCATTTTAAAGCCTTTCTCGATCGAGACCAACCGCTATAGTAGGCCTCAACATCGACGTCGCAACTTGTGGGCAATTAAGACCAAAAAGCTCATTGCCGTGTCATAGGTCTGACAAAAGTTAACTGGATTCTTTCCTACCAAACATTTTTACAATATTTGATCTCTTCAAAGCAATGTAATATTCCATCATATTTCATAGAACCCATCAGTAAGGTCGCTGTAAAAAGAAAAGTTAAATACAGTTTGATAGAAAGTTTAATGGTTTTAAAAAAAAATGTTGATGATTGTTGGAGAATTTTGAAAATTTGGTCAACAACTGGGCAGAGAGTTTTGACGGTAGGTAGAGATTCATTGGGGAGCAGCTGATGCTTTTGAATAGCAACAGAGAATGTTCTGTACATCACAAACCCAGTCAATCACTTCATCGTTGGGCGTACTAATCACCTCACTTCATCGTTGGGCGTACTAATCACCTCACTTCATCGTTGTGCGTACTAATCACCTCACTTCATCTTGGGCGTACTGATCACCTCACTTCATATTGGGCGTACTGATCACCTCACTTCATCTTGGGCGTACTGATCACCTCACTTCATCTTGGGCGTACTGATCACCTCACTTCATCTTGGGCGTACTGATCACCTCACTATATTATGGGCCTACTAATCACTTCACTTTATCATGGGCGTACTGATCACCTCTCTTCATCATGGGCGTACTAATCACCTCACTTCATCTTGGGCGTACTAATCACATCTCTTCATCATGGGCGTACTAATCACCTCACTTCATCATGGGCGTACTAATCACCTCACTTCATCATGGGCGTACTGATCACCTCACTTTATCATGGGCGTACTAATCACCTCACTTCAACTAAATGTCCCCTCTAATTATGTATTTCAACTGTTGCATTGGCCTCTGTTGAAGTATGAAGCCCTATGGTTCCTTTTAGACATCGAGCACAAGAAAAAAAAAAGAATATTATGAGAATCATTTACTCTAGAAAGCAAATCGGGCTCAAGAAATCATTAGCTCAATCTAACTTTAAAGAGAAAAAACTAAGCTTATAACCTTTTTTAACATTCATCGTAGAGAAAACGCCACTTTTTTATTTTGCGCTGACTGTCTGTACATCCGTCTGTCACGGTTATATATTAAAAACCAAAACCGCTATTAAACATCAGATTTCCCCATCACTTGTATATCTCAAAGACTAACACTTGGCTAAGCTATCAATACAGAAGACTTGAACTTAACCTCTCACATGACAGCATTGGATAACATCAGTGAGAGATGAACTTTCGTGATTCCATTGCCCTACCTTGGTCCCCTACTGTCTTCAGAAGGTGCCAACCTAAGCCGAAAACTCATAAAAGTGCCACCCTCCCGCCCTGTCCGCTAAGTATGGCAACCCAAATCTCGCACTGTTTACTTAGGGTTCCATCCCACTTTCCCACAATTCGCTGAGGGTGCCAAACTGCAGCGACACTACTATTTACTTCAGTATTGAAGAGCTCTATGAGCCTGATACAAATCAGGAGCAGGAAAAAAACAACGAAAAGAAAAATGTCTACCCATGTCCCTGTGAAATATTTCCATGTTTTCAAAGCCTGAAAGAACTCAACTAGTATTATTATGGTTTTGATAAATATTGATTTTACATTGCGCTCTTGTCTGTTTATCTAGATGTCTGGTCTTAAATCCAGTTCGTTACCCACTAAGCCCAATAGCAAAACTACGTCTGCTGTGTAAGGGAAACAATTCAAGTTTTTTTTTTTTGCATAGCAAGCTGC
The DNA here is from genome assembly GCA_036873155.1 of Biomphalaria sudanica. Classification (NCBI taxonomy): domain Eukaryota; kingdom Metazoa; phylum Mollusca; class Gastropoda; family Planorbidae; genus Biomphalaria; species Biomphalaria sudanica. Next base: position 926,436 of record JAZGLO010006674.1, read on the forward strand.
CTTTAAAGCTGTTTGTATTTTGTTTGTGTTTGTATTTACATGTTAAAGAGTGACGGAGAAAGAGGGAAAATTAATGGAAAAAGGGGGGTGGGGCAGAAACGCTAAGTGGGTGCTTATTTGGGAGGTCATTTCCATTCATCACAAACAAATAATTACTTTCATTTTATTAAGGAAAAACGCTTTTTTAAATTATTATTTTATAAACATAGGACTGGTGTCATGTATGACATGTGTATAGTTTTAGAACCCCTGTAAAATTGGTGACTTGTAATCACTGAACCATTCCGTGCACGATTAGCATGAGATTTTTCCTGGTTGGGGACTGACCACGAGGTGGACACCTCAGTTGATTTTGGACTCTCGTAGAGAGAGGTATATTGTGGACATCTTGTCCAGTGTAATAATGTATAGATATTAAGGTTGATTTTTGGAGTATATGTGATATCTGAAGTATTTCATTGGATTATAATTCACTATGTTATTGTGAATATTTCTTGATGGCTGGACTTGCCAATATCTTTTATGAATTATATTTTACATGCAATAAAAACCATGTCTGCTACAAGTGAGTCTATTACTTATTCTAAAGGTTGTAATCAGAGTGGTCAGTATGTTAGTGTTCTCACGCACTGGCAAATCTAGTGCGCGTGTGAAAGTACTTAGTTATCAGCAAAGAACATTGTAGAGGTATCTACAACACAGAGACATTCGCGTCATCACGCCTATAACAAAACTAGGCTGTGACAACTGGGAGCATTAGTAGGATAGTTCATACGGAGTTTCTAAGATAGAAAATGCAAAAAAAAAAAAATTAATAATAATTTTTTGGGTATGATGGTTGCCATGGTAATGCCGGCCATATTGTTTTTTTTTAATTCAAAATAAAAGTCTTAATTCAATAAAAACTAAAATTCACAATTGAATAAAACTTGATTTTCATAAAAAAAGAAATGAATTTTGAAAAATTAAAGTCAGATGTAAGTTAATTATTTTTCTTTACAATTTCTTATTTAAAATTTGTATTTACTCTTTAGCATCAAAAGCGGATAAAAATTGTACAAAAATATTTATTTTTTATCAAAAACAAGAAATCTTTATTCCAAAATAGCAAATAATTTCTATAAACATTTTTACACAATTAATCTTAACTTTCAACGGATTACAATCAAATATATACTTTCATTATATTGCAAATAAATCTAAATTTTTCCCCATTCTTCGCAATTAAATCACTAAGAACATAAAACTAAAATGTTATTTAACCTTGGTTAGGCCAATAATAGAATATGCATCCACCGTGTGGGACCCCTCAACTCAAGAAAACATTAAGAAACTAGAACAAACACAAAATAGAGCAGTGAGATTCATAACAAACGAATATTCACATTTGACTAGGGTAACACCATTAGTAAAATCACTAAATTTAGAAAGCCTTCAGGACAGAAGACTCAAAAGTAAAGTAGCAATTATACATAAAACACTGAACCATAATCTTCAAATACAAAAACAAAATTTAATAAAATACTCTGAAAGACACAAAAATAAAGGCACATTCCTCGTCCCATATGCTAGGACAAATTTGTACAAATACTCCTTCTTCCCTAGTGCTATTAGAGCATGGAATGGGTTGCCTGAGCTAGCCAGAAAAACCAGTGACTTGGCAGAATTTAAGTCATTGGTTAATTTGCATGACTAAATGCATGACGCGTAGGACGTAATCATCTTCTTTTTTGAAGTAACGTCTGTATTATATAAGATAAGATAAGACTACTACTAATTCCTTTATTAAAAAGTCTGTACCTTTACTTTTTTGAAATAATTGTTTAATTTCAATATACCATTTAAAAATTCCTTTAATTCTTTCTAAGATAAATATTTATCTTTAATGCAATATTAAGAGAACTTTTCTAAAAAGTTTTTTTTTTTTTAATTGTTTTTTTTTTAAGTTGATGTGATCGTTTAGTGTTTCAATTTGTGATGATGAAACCATGTTGGGTACCATGATGAAACCATGTTGGGTACCATGATGAAACCATGTTGGGTACCATGATGAAACCATTTGATTTTGGATACCATGATGAAACCATTTGATTTTGGATACCATGATGTGGACCAGGGGCTTATTTGGTCTTTTAATTACAGCGTAAAATTTTTTTTTAAAGTAGGTTTTTAAATTTGTTTCCACCTGTCTTGTTCATGCTGAAAATGAACTTTGGATTTGACCCACGTGACGACGTCACCGCCTTGAGACGTCATGTCTTCAGGAACCACTCACTGGCACGTGAGAGGATGGTGACCACTGACCTGAGAACGTCTTCTGACCTCCTCCCCCCCCCCCCCCCCCGTCAAACAAACCTCTTTGTGAACTCATTTTCTCCAGCTGAGGGACACCTCTTTGTTTTTCTTCTCTTCCCTCATCGTCCTTTTCCTTTTTCTTTAATTCTCTTTTATGATAGAAGAAAGAGAATTATTTCATCGCCCCTATTTCCTCATCAGTTCTTCTTCATTTAGTTTTATCCAATCTGTCATTCATGATTAACACTGCGCGTTCTTTTTTTTTTTTTTTCCTCTTCTATTCATCTTGGGCTCCACCTTTTACGAGAACCACCCACTCGCCTGTAACTCGTCCATTCTTCCTTGAGTCCTCCTGCTCACCCCATCCATCCTTATGGCATTTTCTTGACCGCCTTTTTACCAACAATGACTAATTCTGAGTTCCCGTATTCCCTGCTCATTTTTTTTTTTAACAAACTTAAATATCGTCTGTTAAATCTCTTCCCCCCCCCCCCACATTTTTCATTTTAATTTCCGAATCCTCCCCGTTTCCAAACTCCTCTCCCACAACATTCAATCTTTAGTTCTCTTTTCTTTTTTTGTTGTGTTTTTTTTCTTGGCAGACCAAGGGAAGACAATCACCGGTCGTCTTATCAACCTTCTCACCTTGTCTTTTGTAGTCAAGGTGGACGAGCCCCCAGTCCAACGTGCTTTTCTTTTTCCTCACCGGTCCGCGTAGACAATACCACCAGCCGAAATTGATCAACCGTGAGACCCTCTCCCCCCTTTTTTCTCTCCCCTTCTCCCCCCCCCCCCGAATGACACAATAGGTCATCCAGGTCCCAGGGTATGGGATCGCCAGTTTGACAATTATTACATGGCTTGTTTCTTCACATGACCTGGATTCTATTTGTGAGCGCCTTTTTTTTTTTTTCCTTTTGTAGTTGTTGTTCCGGAAAAGCAGGATCGGGATAGAGTGAGAGAGAGAGAGAAAAAGCTTAAGAAAAATAAAAAAGGTTGAACGCCCAATATAATCTGTGAAAACATGAAGCCGTAGAGTTAACCTAGTTACATGAACAATCGTCTTAGACAGCGCTGTATTCTGACCCACGTAATCCAATACATTGTATTCTACGTTTTGTCTCCTTTCGAGCTTCTATCATGTTCTAGGTTTTTTTTTTCTGTGTTTTTTTTAATCCCATTATTTATCCAAATGTCCTTTCCATGATCTAGATACAGAATATTCATAAGACAAACAAAAAAAAAGAAAATTAGAGAAAGTGAGAGAGAGAAAGAGAGAATGGGAAAAATAGAGAGTGAGAGAAAAAGAAAGAAAGAGAGTAAGAAAGACAGAGAGATAGACGGAAGGCAAAATGAAAAAAAAAGAGATATAGAACGACTGTATGGTAGTGAAACTACGTACGATTTTTTAAATTAAGTGACTCACAGAGTAATCTGCTCACTGTTTACTTTTTAATTATTAATATATGGTGAAAATTCCTAAGACATCTCCTTAAGCAATAAACTACAATAAGATCCATTGCCTTCAAAGACAGAAGGAGCCAAGGACAGAAAGAATGGGACAAAAAAAAAAAGAAGAAGCGATGTGGAGCAATGGGATATATATGGGTTAACGGTTGATTAAAAAATATTTTTGTTTAATAATTAGTATGCACAATTCTAACCTTTTACTAATGTTTCATAATTCTAGAAAGTATATGCACTTTAATTATAAGGATTTTTTGTCTAATTTGAACAAGCATCAAATTGATGGAATATGACTTGCTTTTGAATGCCGATACATGCCCCAGTCCTCACAGGAACAAAGTTCCAGTCTTCAGACTGAAATGTATAGCTAATAGAAAGAGATCTCGACATTTAACCTAGCCTATTCGTTATTGCCCACTCGAAATACCTGCTGGGTGACCTGGGATAAATGACAAAGGCTAAGACATCGATAGCGACACCATTGGAAATGTTAGGTTGAAAACGTGACTCTGCGCCAAGACACAAGTAACAAATACACTGGCCGGTGGTGATATTTAGCAACTGAATCCGTACGTAACATTTTAATAGTGGCGAGGGTCAGACAAGAATTGTGTAAATGTAAGTCGTGAAAAAAAAAAGTTTAACTTCTGGTAATTCCTTTTCTTTCCTCGTGAAAGCTAAATTACAGTGAAATGCAGCTTACAGCCCGCGGGCCAAATGTGACCCATGATGCGGTGTTATACGGTCCCTCAAAACACTACCCACGCTGCATGGCGAAGAAGCTCCCTTCCATTACATTCGAGAATTCTTTAATTATTATTATGTGAAAAAAAAAAACGAGCTAATATTCATTCTCTGGGTTGAGCTTTGTTAGAGAGAACAAACTTCACTGTAGTTCTTCTAAGTGTTCACTGAGAATTTTTCTGGGTAATGTGGCGCTTCGGCTGTGTGGTAAAGCTCTAGGCTTCTGAACCGAGGTGTCCTGGGCTCAAATCCTGGTGTAGACTTGTATTTATAGGGCGCCTCTGAGTTAACCCAGCTCTTATGGGTACCTGACATTATATCTGGAAAAATAAAGCAGTCGGTCGTTTGCTGGCCACCAAGCCGCATGACACCCTCGTTAACCGTGGCCCACAGAAACAGATGACCTGTACTTCATCTGCCCTATAGAGCGCAAGGTATGAAAGGGTAACTTTATTATTAATATTTTGTTGCTATGCGGCACGTGTCACTTGTGTCGAAAATGTTTAAAGGTCGAAAACGTTTGGTCAACAATATAAGTGTAACAGATGCAAAAAGTACATTGTGATAATGGTAGATAATACATTAACTTGACCCGGACGTCTTGACCAAATCTTGCTTCTGGAAAAGGATGGGCTTTAGGGCGAGAGAGTGAGGTCGACGTGTTGCGCGAATCCTCCTCACTTAAATCCAAATTCCGTCGAAAAGTCACTTGTCATCCCCCCCCCCCCTCAAATATTCCGGGCTCACATAGGTCTCACCAGCCACATGAGGAGGCATTAAACCCCAGTGCAAAGCCCTCAGCCCCCTGGATTACATAGTGGTCATCATCGAACCACGAAGGACGAACTATATATATATATATAATACATTGACTTCACGTCCAATAATAATTGAAATGTTTGGTATTTCACTTAGTCAGACCGACCCTGCTACGACCTACATAATTTGTCATAACTAACCATAGCAATAAAACATAAATCACTGGACAATAACTTACAAATGTAAAAACATTAAAAACACAACAAAAAATATACTTAGAAAGACAAAAAAATTAAGGCACATTCCTTTTTCAATATGCTTCTACAAATGCGTACAAGTGCTCTTTCTTTCCGAGCGCTATTCAAGCTTGGAACAGGTTGCCTGCATCAGACGGGAGAACCAATGACTTAGCAGTGTTTAAGTCTCTAATTAACATGCACGACCAGATTAACACATGATTGAGAATTGGAAGAAATATTATGGGATAAAGTCTACTCGATGTAGAAATGGGGAGGTGGAAGAAGACATAAGATCCCATACATCAGACGACATGGGTAGCAGAGAGCACGAGAAGAAAGAATTACCAGATAAGGTAAAAAGCAATGCAATTGGAATGGGTCCAAATCAAAGTAACGTAAGGCAATCAGTGGTACAGGGAACGCGATTTAAACCCACATACACACCTACAAGTCCATACATCTTATGCTTTAATTGTGGGAGAAGGGGGCATACTAGAAGACAGTGTCAACAGTTAATCAGAGTTAAGGAATTAAGGTACAATAGTGGAGAGGCGTATACGAGAAAAGATATGGATATTAACAGGCTAGTAAACAGTACAGCTAGATCATTCTGTAGTGGGATCACAATGGGACATCATTGCAAAGGAGGGAAGCGGAAAGGATGGCATGTCAATAATGTTAAAATTATATAGATAGGATTAGATTCTACAATGAATAAATATATGTGTAATGAATTGGATATTGTTGTTACGTATGCATGTAGGTTAAGGATACTACATTATAGAAGTTTAGTAAAGGCTATATAGGGAATGTGAAAGGATATAAGTAGTGGAAAGTAGATACGTAGATTTTGCACAATGTATTTAATTTTGCGTGGTTCTGTTTGATTATAATTATTCTATTAAAATTACATTTGTAAGAAAATTATCGAAATGGTGTGGTAGAAATACATAAAAAGAAACGTCAAGACTGGAATTATTATATAGGCCTGATGATACTAAGAAGTAAATAGCATTGGGTTAAATCTATGATATTAGGAGTGTTATAAGTTAGTTATATGCTGGGTCATGTTGTTGGGGGTACAATATGCATGGAGCAAGATGGATTTGGTTTGTTTACTATTTGATTGCGGCTGGAATGAGGGTGTTTTGTACAGGCATAAAATTATGAGTGGGGAGTTGTATTAATGAAATGTGATACAATTTTATTTAGCAAATCATTAATAGAAATATGATTACTTATAGATATATGTTAACAGAAGTTGTTGCAATTGCTCATAATAACAGTTATTATTGTGATTAATATAATTGTCATTTTGTGTTTGAATTGTAGTGGTATTAACAAGACATTGTGTATGATTTTTTTTTTGGTTATTACATTATGGTTTTATATGTTACAGATTTTTTTTAAAACTTGGAATAGTCTGATAATTTATAATATATTCAGTGATTTGTATTTCGGACGTTCGATGTACATCGAACTTGTTAAACAGGGGGGGGGGGGGGGTGTTACGTGCGCATCTTAGTGTCAATGTGAAATGGTGCGAATGTTGAAAGTGAGAGGAGAACCAAAATAGAGGACTATGAACAAGAAAGTGTTTTCAGTGTTAATAAAGATTAAAGTATTTATAAACGGTGATTTGTCGTTTCCATGTCTAAAGAGTCTCATATAATGTGAAGACGTAACAAGTATATACATATATATATTTACAGATAACATAGCGTTTGCCTTATTATTTTGTATGCAATGCCTATAACATATGTTTCTTTCGACTGATCAACAGGAACATTCTCAGATAAAATACGAGTATATATATATATATATTGTATCCAACATTGTTTTATTTTTTAATTCATTAGTTTTTGTCTATTTGGATTATGGTCAAACAAAACTTATTTTCAAAACTTTAATTAATTCACTTCGTCTGTCTGTCTGTCTGGGGGGATTTTTTTAAAAACACTTTTTTCCTCCTATTTACCATTCTCTCGGATCAAGTTGAAATTGTGCACAATTTTTCACTGTCGCTGATAACACATGAATAAAAAAAAACCAACAAAAAAAAACAATTAGTCAATCATTTAATTGTAATTAATTGAAAAGAGGAGACAACTCTTGTAATATTGAGAGCTATTGAAGGATTTAAATAATGTTCTCCCTTCGCTCAATATAAGCTTATTCTTTTTAAGTACTTTTTATTAGTTTTCTTAAATGGTCACGTTAACCCTCCCACACACACAAACACACGGCCGTATATGCCAAATACTTGGAAAGTTACAGTAAGTGTACTGGGGAGTTATCACCGTAGCATTGATATTTTGCATAGGCAATAATGACTCTATGGCTAGCGCTAAATGCAATACAGTAGAACGTCGTTTATCCGACTCAATTGGGACCGGACACCGTTCGGATACGCGATTGTTCGGATAACCGAAAACCGAAGCGATCCATGCAGTATATGCAACCGGACACTATACGAATATTGAAAATCATCACATGCGGGACACGTGCGTGAAGAACGAGCAAAATAGGTGACAAATGTCGCAATTTTACCTTTATTGTGGAAAATAATCACTTATTTTTCGTATTCATACAGTATATGTGCATCACAGTACATGTGGTTGATAAAAAAAATAAAAAAAAAACTGGTCCGGATATTTGACGCTCCGGATAATAAACGTTCGGATAAACGATGATCTACTGTAGTGTATCCTTTGCTTGCATAGTGTCATAATTTACGTAATGTGATATACAGATGAAAGTTTTGAAATTTCATTAAATTTTACTGTTTTATTACTATCATGGAAGTTTTTATGTTACTCCATTGTTTTAGAGCTTCGATGTAAAGTTTTAATTCTGCTTCTTCATTTTATTTCTAAGGTCTAATTGCGTTACAGCTGGTCTTCTTATTTTTTATTCATAATAGGAGTTATCAAAGTCTAGAATAGTCTTCCCCTTGTATCTCTGTTATTAATGGCTTTTGTGGATTTACTTCCCTTTGTATTCCTTCGGTAATGATTGTTATAAAAGTTGCAATGACTTGGAAGGGTTCAAGAGTCTTGAAAAGAAAATTGTATTAGATAGTAAAAGTCACTAATGACATAATTATTGACAAGGTTGTCCTCCTTTCTCTTTGTCCTCCGCCCCTGGCTGGTACTTAACCCTTGTGTTTTAACGTAATCCATTTTCTCGAGAAGAGTATGATCGCAACCCCACCTCAGATTCCGCCTCTTGACATCCGTTAAGTCCTTCTGTCTTCCTTCTTTCCTGTTCATCCTTTTTTTTAAGAGAGAGAGAGAGAGAGAGAGGGAGAGAGAGAGAGAGGGAGGGAGGGAGAGAGAGAGAGAGAGAAGGGTAGAAGAAAGAGATGCCTTCAGTCCTAAGGAGTTTGTCACCAGTTAAAGTCCAAACTGCTGCCTCAGTCAATGTGTCTTGACACTTTGAGAAGTTGACACTTTTTTCTGTTGAGACTAAAACCGAAGTTCGAAAAAAAAAAGAACGACAACTCTGTTTCGTGAGATTAAGATTTAAGCCAATGAGTTTTCTTTGATATGTTGTTGTTTTGTTGATGTCCTGTTATTATATTATCTTATCTTATAAAATACAGACATTACTTTAGAAAAAAAAAGATGATTACGTACTATGCGTATCCCTGGGTCAATCTAGTCATCCATGTTAATCAATGATTTAATCTCTGCCAAGTCGTTGTTTGTCCCTGGCTGATTCAAGCAACCCATTCCATACTCTAATAACACTATGGAATAAGGAGTATTTGTATAAACACGTCCTAGCATGTGGAATAAGAAATGCGCCTTTTTCTTTGTGTCTTTCTGAGTATTTTATAAGGTTTTCATTTTGAATTTCAAAATTATGGTTCAGTGTATAATTGTTACTTTACTTTTAAGTCTTCTACCTATTCATTGTTAAACTCTAATGATTATAAAAATGTTTTAGAATTGTTACGTTTTATTTAGATTTCGATATTATCATGACTTATGATTAACACTAAGTTTTTAATCCATTTTATAGCACCACAAATGAAACGAATGTTTAGATCATAAATCTTTTTAAAAATAGAAATATGATTAAGGCGTAATCATGTGTAATTAATAAAAGAAAAAAAGAATATGCTTCTTCTTCTTCTTCTTCCTCGTTCTCATTGATTATGTTGGAGTGTTCAGATGAGTAGACCAATACATGAGATGAAATGCGCAGTGGTTTCCAGATCAGGGAGCTCTCCATATAGTTTCCTTTCTATTGGGGTGATTTGGGGCCAATGTCTTATACGAGCCTCTTGGTATAGAGAGCAGTTTTGGAGCCATTATTATTTTCTCTATGGAATCTTAAGGCAATTTTTGTTTGTACCAGTGTATCAATGAAGCTCGAGTTGTCAATTATCCATTTTAACATATTGAAAAGACTTATCTCCCTTAAGGTTAAAAAAAAAGTGTTTTTTTTTTCTGTAATGAACTGCTTGAATAATTAATTTAAAAATAAAACTTTTCATTTTCTAAAGACAAAAAGCAGACGTGTTAAGGAGTGTGTGTTTCTGTGATGATGATGAGAAGAATCTAGCGATTGGATGGTGTCTATGCAGTGTGAATGAAGCAAGATAAGCGGCATTTTCGTAAGCTGTCTTGCAGGGCCGGTCTTAGGCCACTGCAACCTATGCGGCCGCAGTGAGCCGCGCACTTTCATAGGCCCCGCGCCAATTCTAGGTGTAAATTATTAAATTAAACCATTTTAACTTATTATTAAATTATCTATGAAGGGTTCCTGGAATTCTCCCGAAATTGCAAAATATAAAAAAGGCATGAAAATCTCATGAAATTATTAAAATCTTCTGAAAACTCATGCAAATATCCTTATAAACATACAAAATTGTCATTTCGGGGTGTCATTCAATATGGAAAACGCCAATCCTTGCGCTTAAACACTAAAGGGCATTGTCAGCTTTCATTTAGTAAAAATGTATTAATAAGGTGAATTTTAAACGAAACAAGAATTTCAAATACCTAATTTACTTTAATAGTCACTGGCATATAAATATAGATCTAAATCTATCTCGACCTCTTAAAAAAACAACAACGATATTTTGCTAGAGTCGATGTTAAATCTAAAAGACAGATTTGAATGTTTATCGACTTTTTGTTGGAAAACTACTATCTACTGTAGATAGCTCGTAAAGTTAATTTGACTGATTTTGTACTTAGTAAAGTATGAATAAAATGCAAAGACCAATTTATTTTCTAATACAAAATCTTAATTTTCACTAATTATCCTTATCCTTACCCAGACTGGGCCCCGCGCAACCCGCTTCGTATAGGGCCGACAATCTGTAGGACCGGCCCTGCTGTCTTGGACCCAGGAACGAAAGAGGACGTGTTTGATTTTGTTCAAAATATAATTTTTCATAAATATATTAACTCTTTCTCTCCTAATCGACGATACCATCGTTGATTTTCGACCTCATTAAATTAAATTAATGTTTACTTTTTTAAACTTGACTTTGAACTATATAAAAAGAGCATGCATTTCCCTTTAATTCTATACCAAATACAACAGTTTCTGATAGCTATTGAAGCCCAATCATAACACGGTAGTGAAATAGTAATGAGAAAAATGAAGAATTCCTTCCAAAACGTGGAAAAATAATTACGGAGAGAAAGAGTTAATATAATTTCTAATGTGGGAAAGAAATATTAGATCATTTCAAAAAAAAAAGAAAGAATGTCCATTTTGTCTACACTCCGACACTATTATATAATGTGGTCACTGTAAACCTAGTTGAAAGTCTAGATTTCTCTGTGACAAATATTTACATGTGCATCTATTGTGTTTCGTCTTCGGTCCTGCGCAATAACCTAAATATCAGTTTAGTTATGGCTTCCTGCCGGCCGACAATACGACCACGTGATATATTATTTTTTTTATGCCGGTTTAATGGCTTGTTTTCATTTTGTGTTTCCGGAGTTGAGCACACGAGTGACATAATTGTGTTGGGTCAACAATGGCGCGTTCTGTCTGTCAAGATTTAGCGTTCTTTTTACAGCTATTTAGTCTTTTGTATAAACCATCATTTTTTAAAACTCTTGTCATCTGAAAGATTTTTGTTTAGTTTTTTTTTCTTTCAAATGTTTTCTATTTGTTTTGTTGACATTTTTCTTTTCTTTTTTTTTAAATGTTTATCGATGTCGAGATGTCGTTAGTTCAAAGAGTTGATTTTTGTTAACTCAATTTTTTAAATTGTTTTGTCGATGTTCTATGTTTGTTTAATTTGGTGTATATTTTTTTAAAATATATTGTTTATAAAGTGTTTCTCACTTTCACATATCCCTTAGCCTGTTGGACCGTCTTTCTCCATTCCTCTCTGTATTTTGCAATGAATAGAACCTTTTTCAATGGCAGGCCAGTCCATTCTTTTATGTTGTCTTCCCATCGCTTTCTCTGTCTGCCCCTTCTTCTTTTTCCTGGGACTGTTCCTTGAAGGAAAGTCTTTGAAAGCAGCGAAGACCTTGTAATATGGCCATAGAGTTTTAGTTTGCGTTTTTTTTTTTTTTACAATTCAGGTCATCGTAGGGTCCAATCGCTGTAGTAGCCCTGTCTCAAATCCCTTCGTTTATTTGATGCGGTCTTTAAATGTGATACATAGGATCCTTTTTCTAGCGTCTCAAATCCATTGCTAGGATCCTCCTCTCTATCTCTGCAGTCTGCGTCCAAGACTCACAAGCATATAAGAATGTGGCCATGACCAGGGAGCGCATCAGTCTGATTTTGGTGTCGAGGGCTATGCCTTTGTTTTTCCAAATTATTTTGAGTTTTGCAATCAGGTTTGCAGGTTTCGTTCCCTCATCTGAGACAATAGCTCCAAGGTATTTGAAGCTACTAACACTAGTCAGCTTTTCACATCCAATGCTGATGCCCCTTTTAAAGCTCTGTTGGCTATGGGTCATAATTTGTTGTGTTTTTTGTTTGGCATTTATTTTTATATCATTTATATCATACGCTGCAGAAATTAATTTTGTTTATATGTTGTTTATTTCAGAAATCAGATTGTTGTTTGCCCATTTTTTTGTATTAGTTTATTTTGTTTAGTAAAATGTTAAAAAGGTATCCCTGTGTTGTGCCATCCATGTAATATGTTATCCCTGCGTTTCGCTATCCCTGTGTTTCGCTATCCCTGTGTTGTGCTATCTTCGTGTTGTGCCTTTCCTGTGTTGTGCTATCTTCGTGTTGTGCCTTTCCTGTGTTGTGCTATCCCTGCGTTTCGGTGTCCATGTGTTACGTTACCGCTGTGTTGTCCAACATTGGAATCACCTCCATTACATTCGATTTTTTTTAGGGTATCCCAAACTCGTAAGTCAAGAGGGTCGTGAAAAGTCAAGAGGGTCAAGCAACTACTAGAAATAGATGACCTTGACTTCATTCGCCCTCATAAATCGCAAGGTCTGAAAGGGGAATTTTACTTTACTTTGATTTACTTAATTACTAATGAATGATAGATTTAAAAAAAAAATTAAAATATTTTTTTTCCAGACACGGAATGTCTTAATTAAACTACATTCACGTTGGGATGATTATATTTGATTAGAACGATCAAACCAGAAAACTGTGGACAATTCTCTAGTATTTTTTATTTCTCGAAGTTATACATAAATTGTCAAATCTCTAGCCACGCAAATTTTGCAAACTATCAGAATCATACTAATAATAAACCTTGACATTTAAAACGTTGCAGTCTCTGACTCCATACATCAATTGGAAACTTAAAGACCAATGTTTCATATACAAGAACTGGTATCGTAAACTTCGCAATACTCTAATATTTATTTGATTGTCTCCCCTACCAATATGTTAACACCGTGACGTCCGTGACCCTATATCGAAGGTGTTGGTTTAGCCCCTGTATCACTTTCAACTATGAACTAACTTAGCGCATGTCCAAAAAATGATGTTAATTAACAGAAAAACTTTAAGAATGTTACAGCAGAGTCTTTAAAAATTGTTTCTCTTTTAAAGTCCCCAGAGAAGTTATATTTGGTAAAATACATGTTTGACTGTTTTAAGATTTGGTAGAGCAGCTGTTGTCGTTGTTTTAGGGGCGGGTTCATTTTGTAAATATCATCCCGCTTATTGTATTTAAAAAAAATGAATCGACGTGTCTGTTTTGATGTTTTCACAATGGGAATTTAATTAGTGTACAGCTTAACATACGAATAATTTTGTTCAAAGCTTCTGTTTTAGCATTCTTCCATCCTTTTTGGTCCATCCTCTTTGGTCCATCCTCTTTGGTCCATCCTCTTAGGTCCATCCTCTTTGGTCCATCCTCTTAGGTCCATCCTCTTCGGTCCATCCTCTTTGGTCCATGTGGAGGAAGGAGATATCTGGTAGAAGATTTGTGCTACTTGTGGTCGCTCAGCAAACACAATCAGCTGGAGTCAAATCCCAATGCCTCGTCTACATTGGGATTCGAACTGGAGCCTTCTTGTTAGGTGGCTAACTTTGTTATATACATTTTTTTGCCACGCATCCCACTTTGTAAAAAAAAAAAAAAAATACTACGGAATTAAATTATTAATAATTTCTTATTTGTGGTAACTTTATCGTCTTCATATTCAACACAATATAGATTTCTAAAGTATGCATCTTAGTGAATTTATACAATTGTAGATAGATATAATTATGACATATTATTACTGATAATACTGGATTGAAACATTGTCAAAAATACAGTATGTTTAACAAGAGAAACGTATTCTTTAAAAAAAAAAAAAACACAAAGATTATATTAAGTGTAATTGTATCAATTAGTTTGGATCAGTGGTGTAATCAAATCTGTAATAGATCTAGACCAAGAACAATAAATCTGTGCGATTAATATTGTTTGTACAAATTGTATTTCTTAGCGCTATTCCATACAATTAGCTTTCTCACTACGCTATGATCCTATCACTTTCTCACTACGCTATGATCCTATCACTTTCTCACTACGCTATGATCCTATCACTTTCTCACTACGCTATGATCCTATCACTTTCTCACTACGCTATGATCCTATCACTTTCTCACTACGCTATGATCCTATCACTTTCTCACTACGCTATGATCCTATCACTTTCTCACTACGCTATGATCCTATCACTTTCTCACTACGCTATGATCCTATCACTTTCTCACTACGCTATGATCCTATCACTTTCTCACTACGCTATGATCCTATAACTTTCTCACTACGCTATGATCCTATCACTTTCTCACTACGCTATGATCCTATCACTTTCTCACTACGCTATGATCCTATCACTTGGAAAAATAGAGGGAGGGGGAGAAAGAAGGGGAGATCTGGGGGGGGGGGGATTTTACGGTAAAGCATTTACAAACAAAACAAAAAAAAAGGGGGGGGGAGAAATACGACCTGAATTTGAACTACGGCCAACATGCTAACCACTCTGCTAGCGAGATACTTATGGCTAGAGAAGATAGTATAATTATATATTGTTTGTTTCAATTGAAAGCGGCAACCTATAAAGGAGACTAATTCAGCTTATACCGCCACTTCAGTCAAGTACGATTTCTATCCCTTGTTCAAAATACAAAAAAAAAAAGACCAATACTTAATTAACTAATTGTTGGGTTTTTTAAATTATTATTGATTCTTGTGTTGTCAGGTAAAAGAAATGTATAATGGTGCAAAATTTACAAATTCTACGTACAGCTCATTTTGTCACTTAGAGCTGAAGACTAAGACTAAGACTAAGACTGCTTTTCAGATTCATAATGAAATTTGTTGAGATTACAAGGACTCTTTTCTCAAATTAAAACACGAACAAAAACATTCGCATAAATAGAAAAGACACAACATAAGGAGTTCACTCGTTGACTACACAGAGACGTCTTGATCCTGTTCATAGTTCCTAGTGTATATTTTCTGAACCCGGTCCAAAAGGTCTCAAAATTTCAAATTTTAACAAATCAAGTCAAAAAAAAGAAAGAAAAAAAAGAAAAAAAAACTGGTCACGTGATTACAGCATGTTTAAATCATGTGATTATTAATAGGCAACCATGACTTTTATTTACATTTTGTAACTGTGTAAGGCTAATCACACGAAATATTTAAATCGACTTTATTCTATTCATCTGCATCCTAGCTACCCTCTGATGTTACTGATTTAAAACAATATTTTTTTAATGATAAATTTCGACGCAAAGATTTTTTTTTTGTTAAATTTATCATCGAAACAAATTTGAATGGATTAAAAATTTAGACTAAATTCTCATTTTCTTTCATGCTATTTCCCGTTGTTTTTTTTTTTTAAATTTATGTTTCAGTCGGAACAAATTGGTGTCGGGAGTTATATAAAAGATTTATGACGGAAATAATTATTTCATCTGAACGTCGCCTTCTTAGAAACTACAATGGAGGCCGGTTTGTCCGAAATAATTGCATTGTTCCTCGTTTCTTGGAGCCGGAAATTTGACCCCAAGTTTGGAGTTTTTGATCGCAATGCGCGCAACATTTTGAAGGAAAATGTCTTTCATTGTTGTATTTTTCAAGACTCCGCCTGTATAGTTTATTGTCCAATAGTCCCAGCAAGGTGGTTTCAAGGAGGAAAAATAGGGGATCGCTCCACTTTCTTTTTTTTTTTAAATTATGACTATTATTTTTTTTTGTTTGTTTGGTCCGACAAATGATATGACCATATTGGTGGAAATGATTTTGAAAAGAAAGGGGAGATAATGCGTGGAAGGTCGGTAATAGTATTAGAATAACGCAGTGAACAAACAAAAAAGAAAGAGACGGGGAAAAGGGGCCGTTACTTTTCAAGTGTTATTATCACGGCCCTGGAAAGTTTCCTTTTGGGGTCATCTGGTGACAGCAGATGTATCTGGGTCATCTGACAGAAGCGATGACACCGTTTCTCTCTTGTCTTTCTAACTTTTTTTTTCTATTTCGTTTGTCTCCCTTCGTCACTTGACTATGACAATAGTCCCTCCACACACAACATATAGAAGCTGGAGGCCAGAGACCAGACGGTTGGTCACGACGCTGAGGTACCCAAGACAATGACGCAATAGTCACTCCTGGGGGCGGGTGATTGGAGGAGAGTGGTCTAGTACTATTCTTCAGGGAATCATGGGATTGGTGGACTAGCCAGGCGGGACTTTTTTTTTTTAAATTTTATTTTTGTCACTAGTACTTTTTATACTAATACAAAATTACTAAGATTAAAGCGGAGGGGGGGGGGACAACTAAGATCCTTACGATGGTTGAGGGGTGGGGCTAGCTGGGGGGATGGGGAAGACTAAAATATCGTAAAGGAGGGGGGTGAATGGAATTAGTAACATCAAATTGAATGTTGATTTTTTTTTTTTGGAAGAGAAGATTGTCTAGATGCAAGTGACGGACCAGAAGACATCTGAAACATTGGAGCCTGGTCTTGATTGGAAAGAACTAATGATGGCGCGCATAAAAACGAAGCGGGAGGATCTCATAAATTATTTTGTTTTGTTTTGGGGGGGAGGCCAAATTTCAGAATCTCTTGTCTAAGATCTCACCCCGCCCTTATTTTCAGGAGCACCCAGTACCCATCCATCCAAAGACTTCTCTAGGATTGTATTTGAGCCCCCCCCCCCCTATTACGTCCCCCCCACACACACAAACTCCTGTCCAGCCTGTCGTTCTCTATTTTCGGTATCCGCACGCGAAGACTAAAGAACCATTACTAAAAGCCATTAGGTCATCGACTGTACAAACCATCTGCCCAGGTCTGTCCATCGCGAGAGAAGGTAAACACGTCACAGTAATGTCTTGGAGGTGGGGGGGCGGTCGGAGGGAGGGGGGGCGCCATAAAGAGTCAAGGGATGTGGAGGAGGAGGGGGACTTAAAAAAGTGACTGACTGGATAAGTCGGACGGAAGTGGATAATGTTGTGCAATATGGGGGCCCCCTTGTGAAGTATTATCAGGGTACCCCCCCCCCACACACACACACCACTTTCCCATTTTTTTCTTTTTTTTTGTTTGCGTCAACAAATTAATGACTCCTTTTGGTCTCTGCGTTTCGGACTTGTTCTTATTTTTCCCTTAATGACTCAATAGCGATGCCAGGTCACATCTCCTCGGTGAGGTCATTGTCCAGTGTCCATTCAGGACTTGTGTGTACAGTGGTGCTTCGGACATAAAAAAAAACAAAAAACAATCTAAACAGATTACCTTTTGTGCGTGTGTTTATGTGTGTGACATCGTACTAGCAGTGCGCGGTGTGTAATTAACCGCCACTTTGATATTGAGTGTTTATATCGAAGTTCGATCTTGCCACCATTCGAAAGGACAACATAACACAAAACTATTTGATGCATTATATATAGACCTTTCTGGATATTGACGTCATGTTCAGTGGTGACAGTGTAAACATGTAAGTAGTCCAATTAGTTGTACTTGATTTCACGCTGGTAGAAATAATTAATGACTCTTCTATTCAAATTGTTTTTGTTTTCTGGGTCTAGGTCAAATTATGATACGCACTGTGTCACTATGTCAAAAGGCGATCAGAATTACAAAAATCCAACTTCCGTTTTAATCTTATCTTATACAATACAGACGTAACTTCAAAAAAGAAGATGATTACGTAATTGATAATATAGGGTTACATTATCAATCAGTTATCAAATATATTAGACGAGATCTCCTGCTTGATACTTGTTGTATATTTCATAAGAAAATGCTCTGGATATTTGTTTTATGGATGACAATCTCTTCTGTTGTTATGTTACTTCAAAAAACTTTTTTTTTTCGCAAATTCTAACATGAAAATAAAAGGAAATAATTACTCTAGTTATTAAATGGAAGTTTTTGAATTTAAATCATGAAAGAATATTGTATTGTAAACTTCACTTAGTTAAAAAAAAAAAACAGAAATATTTTTAGGTACTGATTTTAACCAAAAAATTTAGAGATAGATGAAATAATAAGATTGTTTAAAAAATATGAAATAAAAAAATGTAGAAAATTATGAATTTAAACAAAATAGATAAGAAATGTGGACAATTATTGAGTTCAATAACATTGATATAAAATTAAGGTAATTATACATTTTAACAAGGTTGATATAAAATATTGGCAATTACAGAGTTTAATAAAAATAGATTATAAATCTGGGCAATGATAGAATACGAATTTAATGTTACAGATTAGAAATCATATCTTATATAATACAGACGTTACTGCAATACAGAAGATGTCTAAGTCCTACGCGTCATGCATTTAGTCATGCATGTTAGCCAATGACTTAAATTCTGCTAAGTCATGAAGTAGGTATAGAATAAGAATAATATTATAGGTTAGAAATCTGGGCAATGATAGAATAACAAATTAATATTAGAAATGAGAAATCTGGGCAATGATAGAATAAGAAATTAATATTATAGATTAGAAATCTGGGCAATGATAGAATAAGAATATTAATATTATAGATGTAGCTAGAAGGACTAACTTGACAGCTTTGACCGAAACATAGCTTTATATAGTTGCAATCTTAATTATGACATTTGTGCAAGCTTCGATGGTGTTTTCACAGACTATGAAAGTTGATATATCTTACGCGTGGAATATTTATTTCGTTAATTGTTTAGGCTACGTTTAGGATCTTGAAAGCTCAAAGGGACTGTAAATACGCTGTACTTTTTAAAAGGTTGACTATGAAAAACAAACCTTTCCACTGATTCTCTTTGCAAATACTACCAACGACAATGCATAAATAATAATTTAAAAAAAAACATTACATGAAGTAAATTTTTAAAAATTTCCCTCTTTCGGACCTTGCGGTCCGTGGGGCAGAGTGACTAGCTTATTTGTTTCTACTGTGAACGATAAATGAGGGTGGCATGTGGACAGCACAACGAACAGCCGCTTATGCTTTTCCAACTTATGTCCGGTATCCATGGAAGTTTGGTAGACTCGTGGACGTTCTGAAATTCACGAGGCTCAAAACCCACCTCAGTTAGGTGACAAAGGCTTTATCACTCGGCCACCACGTCAGACTAATCAAATGAAAAAGATATATTTTTGCTTTAAATAACTATTAAAGTTTAAAAGTTAAAAAATTTAGTTTAAAAAATTACAATTTCATTTTTTAAAAAATAATTAGAAAAAAATATCCTAAGAAAGAAGTTTTTTTAGCAACGAGTATTTTAGTTTTCTAAATTCTTCCCAAAGGTTGACAAATGTAACGACTTGTGCTGTACTTGTGGACCACAAAACCAGACTCGTTCGGAAAACAAAAAGAGAAAAATTAACCCTGTATACTTTCTTTACGCAACTGCTTAGACCAATAAAAAAATGTAAATATGTTTGCGATTAAAAACAAAACGCACTGGGCAAGCTTCTAGTCCTCTGATACCCCCGCTAGCTGGCTAAGGACATCTGCCCTTGGGGACGTCATAGGTAAGTTTGAGAAACACCACGTGACAGAGATCACCTGACAAAATGAGCGCTGATCTTCTTTCGTTTAGTAATGTAGTGCCCCAAAATATAATCACCAATAGTCTCCTAAATAGTGCAAATAAATGGACACAATCGTTTCTCAAACATTAAATACCGGAACTTAAGTTCTAAATGTTTGTTTTTTTCTGTTTCAGTATTTTGTTTGTCATATTGTCAATTCAACAACGCCGCACGCATTTCTATTTTCTTCCGTTTGAAAAACGTGATTTCGGAGGGACTATTTCTTTTCCTAACTTTCTGTAAGCTTCAATAGATTATCCTTTACTTATGTAAATCATGAATCAAGAGATTTATTCTGGTACAGCAATTTTTGTGGGGCCCGCGAATAGGAGCGGTTTGGCGTACTGGTACAATTATCCACTGAGCAAACTAAATTTTTACAAGAAATTATATATGTAGTCTAATCTGGTTAATTGGACTACACCGTGCGTGATGTTTTGGCTCTAACAACCGGATGGTTCGATCAACGGGACTCGGTTCGAATAAGCCACTGATCCAATAAACCGGGATCTGATTAACCAGATTCGACTATAGATCTGTATGTAATATAACATGACACAGTGATGATTTAAAAAAAATTACAATCATAAAGTAAATGGTTTATAATCAGTTTGTGAAGTAAATAAAGACTATGCACTAGAGTTGGTTATTAAAACTATGAAAAGACATCAATCCATGTTAGTTAACATTGGATCTTGCGTTAATATTTGTTGAAGGCAATTAGCCCATACACACAGACTTTGGTATCAAATACAATACATTTTTTATTCACCAATTTAATAGTATAGCGGGTGACTTTTTTTTCATTCGAGTGTAACAGTATTGCATGACCTCATCAAAGTCACGAGGAACATTTACAGTAAACCTTTTTGGCGTTATAATTAAAGTATCGCAAGGTCATGGTCATAACATGTAGACATTTCAGTAGACCCAATAGTGTGCTGCTCAATGTACCGTAAGGACATCATTCAGAGACAAGAAAACAAGTTGGTGATAACCGGGTGACTTATCTGTGGCCTCCATATCACCGAGCCGATTTTTTTTGTTTTTTTTTTTGTCAGTCCATAGATAGGTTTATGCGCTTCGGATATTGGAAATGACAGAGACACTGTTCATTGATGCTAGAAAAAGGAACAAACACATTTTCTCTGCCATTGGAAAGAGGAACAAACACATTTTCTCTGCCATTGGAAAGAGGAACAATCACATTTTCTCTGCCATTGTAAAGAGGAACAAACATATTTTCTCTGCCATTGGAAAGAAGAACAAACACATTTTCTCTGCCATTGGAAAGAAGAATAAACACATTTTCTCTGCCATTGTAAAGAGGAACAAACATATTTTCTCTACCATTGGAAAGAAGAACAAACACATTTTCTCTGCCATTTGAAAGAAGAACAAACACATTTTCTCTGCCATTGGAAAGAAGAATAAACACATTTTCTCTGCCATTGGAAAGAGGAACAATCACATTTTCTCTGCCATTGTAAAGAGGAACAAACATATTTTCTCTACCATTGGAAAGAAGAACAAACACATTTTCTCTGCCATTTGAAAGAAGAACAAACACATTTTCTCTGCCATTGGAAAGAAGAATAAACACATTTTCTCTGCCATTGGAAAGAAGAACAAACACATTTTCTCTGCCATTTGAAAGAAGAACAAACACATTTTCTCTGCCATTGGAAAGAAGAACAAACACATTTTCTCTGCCATTGGAAAGAAGAATAAACACATTTTCTCTGCCATTGGAAAGAAGAACAAACACATTTTCTACGCCATTGGAAAGATGAACAATCTGAGTAGTCTAACTGAGTAGTCTAACTAATATGAACTACGCGGTGATTTCCAGATCAGGCAGTTCTCCTTACAGTTTTTCTTCTATAGGAGGATTTCGGGGCAAGTTCCTTGTTCTCGCCTCTCGATGCAGCATGCAGCTTTTGAAGGACATGGTCGGCATTCTCTGGAGATGTTCCGCATGGGCAAATTTCTCTAGTTCCCCATTTTTTTTAGCTTCCCAAACATGTTTGGTCTCATTTTGTTGTGTCCGGCTCTGATTTGAGACAATTTGTTTATAGGCAACATGGGCAAACAAATAATATTCAAAATAAAAAACAGCGTGAACCTAAAGTTGCTGTAGGTTTTTGAAGTATTTCTTGAATAAAAGGAAAAGGCTTGCTTGAAATGTAATTATTTTTTTATTTGTTGTGAGAGAAATCGTTTGTGTGTTTTAAATTGAAATTTGAAAATTAGACATGAAAACCGTTGTATAATGTATCTTTCGATCTTTTTTTAGCGTCCCCCGTAAGGGGAAAAAGCCGCTATTAGGTTTGTGCTGATGTCCGTCTGTCCGTCTGTCACACTCAGATCTCGAAAACTAGAAGAGATATGAAAAAATAGTATTTCATCATTAAATCATTAAATTAATTGTATTTTGTGTAATGTATAATTATTAGTAGATATAGCCTTAAATGATTTCCAGGCAGTCTATTTTTACCCTGATGTTCTGCATCCTGGGGTACTCCCAAACGTGACATATTTTTGTAACCCTTTTCTGAGGGATTCAACCTGTATTGAATCATCAGATGGACTTTACATATTTTTATAGCCTTGTCTCTGAGGGATTCAACCTGTATTGAATCATCAGATGGGCTTTACCAAACGGATGTCTATAGGTGGGATTCTATGAAGCTTGTATGCTCATAGGTTTCCCTGAAGCCTATAGTTCATCATGACCCTTTTGTTTTGTTTTTGGCTAAAAGTGGCTAGTGTCATCCTGAAGCTTGTAACCCCAGAATGGTCAAAAGTGGTAATGTGTTGACCTGAGGCCTGTGACCTTTATTTTACTCATGTAAATGTGTATTCTCCAGAATGTGACGATAATGTAACATATGACTAGGGCTGTGTGCCATATTATTTTTGAGTATCTTTTGTTTACTTTTTGTTGTGTCGGCCTGTGAGTTGATGGCCATGTATTTACACAATAATTTTACTCATGTAAATAAACTTTGTACATATGTTTACCTGCGACTTTGTAAAGTCTTTTGCTGCATACATTAGTTGAATTGTATACCTGGAGGTTATACCTAATAACCTAGGCAGTACAAGAAGGGACCAGTACACCTCTGGACGAACGTGCCAGCACACTTTTAACACTGACCTTTTGATCTAAATACCTAAATCTAGCTATAATTCTAATTGAATATTTTTAGCTATACCCGCTAATAGGTAAATTAATTGATCAAAATTTTGTTATATTGAGTGGGGTGCTCTTTTAGAATCAATCCCCATTAATTTGGAACATGGGGTACTCTTACAAGCAACCTCATCTCATTTGTAACATGCGGCTTGAAAAGTTTAGGTGCAACAGCTACTTTTGGTTTTCTAAAAGCAAACCGTTTAGTTTATAAAATTAATTATGCAAGCGATTTTTTCAAAAAAATACACCAATTCTAAAACATTTACGTAAATGTAAGGGAGGCAATGTTACAATATGCTAACAAAGAAGGACAATTTTTATGTATTTTCAGTATCACTAAGTCAAATATATTTATAAAATGTACAGGAAATGTTTACAACTAATATAAATAATAGTTAAAGATGTTTTTTCTAGTCAACTAGCTGTTAAAGTTAAAAGAAAACATTTCTGTTTGTTTATAAAGGCTAATAATGCACTTTGTATGTAAATATCACGCACATTTTTTTAAATGGACTTTCTGTGCAGCGACTTTCGTGCAGTAGCGTAACGTCGCAACACCATGGAACACTAAACTAATTCCGTAAACTTTTTTAAAAAATCAGATTTTATTTAATTTTTGTTTAGTGCCCCCATCCGAATAAAAGAAGATTATTTTTGTGCGTTTTGTCTGTTGGTCGGTCTGTCCATCACGATTAGATTAACAAATAACACTAGTGGCTCTTCTAACTTTTAGATTTTATTTCCATGCTTAAACATTGCAAGAAACACATGATCTTTAATATATTGTTCCGTTTTTTTAAATGTAAATAGCATATAAATGCTAAATAGAAATATCTATATTGATTTATATTTCATTAACTATAAATTTGTTCCGGATATTTTTTTATACAAAATAAGTTATGTCAAATGATTGTTTGAAATCGCATAATTGACTAATATTACACTTATATTCTTTGACACTACGTCACTATAGTTTATTTATTAATATCAATTGTTCCGAATTTTTAACTTAAAAAAAATTTATGTCAAATAATTTTATTTTTTTTCAAAAATATCGACAATAGGTTATTCAGGATTTTAAAACAAGAAAGTAATTTACTAGAAACGATTATTGAAAATCACTTTTTAGACTTATTTTACAGTTAATTTTCTTGCCGAAACATAAATAAAAGTTGTTAAATCGGTAAAGAATGTTCCGGATTTTGTTTCGAAAAAGAAATCGACCTACATTACCTACATTTTCTTACAAATCTTCGCCAAAAATGGTCTGAATTTTATAGGAAAAATCTAATAACGCTAATGAATGTTTAAAATCCCTCTTTTAATAAATAAAACACATAATTTTCTCATTTACGAAAATTGGTTGTTCCGGATTTTTTATGAAAAATAGTTTAACTCTATTTATGTAAAATCGCACTTCTCTCTTACACTACATTTAACTTTCTAGCTAAAACGTTAGAAAATCTAATTATCGTTAATATTATGCTCCGATTTTTAAGGAACACAACTTCCTAACACCAAAGTATGGTTTGAAAAAATCTCCTTAAGGCTATGGTACATCTAATTTTCATAACAGACCATCCCACAAATTTAATTTACGGCATTTGATTAATCTGGAATTCTTATTTTCTCTCACTATAAATATATAAACATCCGGAACAATCTATTATATAAACTTAAAACTAATGCGATGTTTCGGAAGGGAAATTAGATTTTAATCAGATTTTCAATAGCTTTTAGTGTTTTTTTTTCTCACAATTAACATACGGACAGACAGACTGACAGACAAAACAAAATAAAAAAGGGTCTTTAATCCTTATATATATATATATATATATATATATATATATATATATATATATATATATATATATATATATATATATATATATATATATATATATATATATTAAGTCTAACTAGCCCATGAAGAACAAACTCGATGCACCAATGTGTATAATCCCTCGAGAAGATGCTCGTATAGATGACATTTTTTAGTCTAATTAGGACGTGTGACGTAATGGATTTTTTTTCCTTTGACGTCATATGGAGTTAATTCATTAAATGAAATGCTAAAAGAAATCACTCGGTGCACCAATGTCTATGAACACTCGACAAGCTGCTCGTATAGATTATATTTTTTAGTCTAACTAGACCGTGTGACGTAGTGGATTTTTTTCCTTTGACGTCATATGGAATAAATTCTTTAAATGCTAAAACAACTCGGTATAGTAATGTTTATTAAACCTCGTAATGTGACTCGCATTTTAAAAAGACATAATAGCTAGATTTAGATCTAATCTAGATTTTTTACACTAGATCTAGATTTTGTTTTTACACTAGAGCTAGATTTTTAAAACTACATCTAGATTTAAGTTCTAATTAAAATCATTATAGAATCTAGATCTAGAATTTCTTGGTCTAGTTTAGAATGTTTGTTGTTTTACATGTTTCGGATGTTCCTTCAGAGTTGTAGTCCAAACCTCCAGTACGACGACGGGGGATGGGAGCGGGCAGGGTTTGAACCTGGGACCATTGATGAATCCAAACGATAGTCCAGCGCGCAAACCGCACTACCAGACAGCCATGATTTAGACTAGATCAAGATCTAAAATTTTAATTTCTATGCTTAAAGTGTAGATTTTTATTTCTAAAGTCTAGATTGTCAATATGTCAATATTGCAATGTTATAAAATACTAAAACTAATCTACTATTTTAATATTTCATATTGCAATTAGTCTATTAATTGATTATCTAGTGTTTTTTTTTTTATAAATCTTATCTAAATTACATCTACATTATCCCAAATATATATTTTAGATCTAGATCTAGTAGATATAGATATTGAGAGTGCTAAATTAGTAGTTTAATTTAGGTAGATCTATATGCTCATTCTAGTTTCATTTAAATGAAAATGCTCAATACCAAAAGATTATCTAAAATCGCTCTTCTGACATATTGTACATATCCGGTAGTTGTCATTCCGTAATGTGTAGGTATATTATCAATAGTAGGCTATTAGTTTGTAATAAGTTTGTCATTAGAATAAGAGCAATGCCTGGTCGTGCGGTTAGCGCGCAGGACTGATTATCTCTACGGTCTCGGTTTCATTCCCTGCTCGATGCCATCCTCCGTCGACCAGCGAATATGCGGATCCGACCGGGATCCGTCTCCCACGGGGGCCGCCTCTTCTAATCTTATTATTATTTTTTTAGGCTCCATTATGTATCCTTCACATTTCTTCGTATTGGTTTCTCTTCTTCTCTAAGGCATTCTCGAGAAAATGTAAACGGGATCTTAAAACACTAAGTATTAACAAAGAGCAGATAACTGTGATGAACTATTTAGTATGAGATACGCGACTTATACCGAGATCACTCGTAACAGAAGGCATGAGCACTGGCCCCCAATTTTACAACCTGTGGGCAGTTTAGGCCAATAGCTCACGAACAGTGTGGGGGGGGGGGGGGGGGAGTTTGTTTAATATGTAACGATGTTTGTTTTCTGTTTTTTCTCAGTAATGTTTTTTGTTTTTTTTTTGTTTTTAGCTACGAAAAAGTTCATGACCTTTAGCCCCGAATCTCTACATTCGATCTTAACATTTTCTCAAGCATAATTCAAGTCTTTTAAGTTTTTTTTTTGTTGTTGTGTGTCTGTCCACCCAATCCCTTAACCTCATTCCCAAACAAAAGGTACTTGTGCGTCTTTTCACGTTACACTCGTCCCCTTTGCTCCATTTCTCAAGGCTTCGGACCTCGTTACGTAGTTCTCGCCCAGGTTTCTTTCTCCGCCCCCATCCAGCCCATCCATTCTCGTCCATACCACTATGACCAGGGCTGGGCATTGACCTGCTCTCGGTGACAGACGAAGAATATTAAATATCAAGTCCACCAGCCTCGTAATACTGTCTTGTGTTTTTTTTTCTTTCTGTCTTTTCCAACCTATTACACACACGCACGCACACACAATTACTGGCCGGCGCCCTTACTCAACGCGGGTAATGTTTCCCCCCGTGACGTCCGTGAAGATGACCTCCTCTTCTTTGACCTTTCTATAAAGAAAAGTTTTTTTGCTAACCTCCCTTTAAAAAAGGAGTCCTTATTCATGAATGACAATAGCCGCTACTGCGAACAGGTCATTGGGCTATTTTGGGGGTCTTTCTTAAGCTAGTCTTCTACTAGGTGACGACTGGGTCACTCATCTGTTTGAAAAAAAAAAATGTGCGTCCTATTTCAAAAAGTTTAGGCCACCCTCTTTACTTCTCCTCCCACAAATTTGGAGAGGGGGGGGGGTTACTCCACCAGACTCTCAAAATCTAACAGAAGGGTACAGTTTTCTTAAAAAACTAAGAGCTATTGTCGTCCATTTAGAGGATAAAAAAAAAAAAAAAAAAAAAATGAGCACTAATTTTCCTTTGTCTTAATTTGTCGCGGAAGAGGATCATCAGTACGGAGATGTTTTGTATCCATCCGCCTTCAGTTTTCTTTAGCTTGGCGATCTTACAATATGCAACTCTTTATTACAAAGCTTTGATCAGCTCACTCTGTTTGTTTGTCTGTTTGGTACACATTTTGTACACGTTATTTCTCCCACTTGCCATTCTCGGCTCAAGTTGAAACTTTGCACAACTGTTCATTGTCCATAACAACATATGAATCAATCAAGCAATTAACCAATTATGTTATCAGCAGCATTAGATGACTATAAAACCATTCTATTTTCATATGCACTTGTCTTGCTCAGTTGCTAGCGTTTTTGACCTTACATCAAGGAGGCTTGAGCCCTTGAGTTTAAAACTCAAGTCAAGCATTTTTGTTTAATAAAATTGCCTTTGAAAAGCCAGTTCGGAAATCTTCTCCAATATACCTCCCCCTTCCCTTTCTCAGACTGATCCACACAAGTGATTGGACCATAGAGTATTGAGCAAGATAAAAGCTTTTTTTTTTAAATATATCAAAATGAATTAAATAGAGATAGTGAGATTAAAAGGCTTAGTCCATAGACATAAAACTATATCGACTGGTCGACAGGAATCGGTTTCACTTGGTGAGAGGCAAATTTTTTGTGCGTAAATAAACTCATAAACTGTGCTCTTCAATTTTATAAATAAATGTGTGTACTCACTCTAGATTCATTGTTGTTGATGGTTTCCCTGATCTACGGACGACGTCGTCTTGTCGCTTCAAATTGTTGGAATTAGTTTTTAGGGATATTTGTTTTCATCAGAATGTCATAAATAAACTAAAATTAAAACAATTTTAGAACATAACTTAATTTGAAACACTTAAATCTATAATAATAATACAGAATTTTTTTTTTTTTAAATGATTTCGCTTATAATTTACTTATAGTCTATGGCTATTTTAATACTGCTGGTAATTGCTGTATAATACAACATTCTATCAGCCAAAACTTTGTGCTAAACAACAAATGTAAGTTGCTCTAATCTATAAATACATAAAGCCTAGTCCTTCTAGTCAGAACTCACTCAGAACACACATTCCTAGTGAATAAATAAAAAATCCTCTCCAGTTCAAGCAGGAAGAAGTCAAATAAGTCTTTCCATTTAAAGTTCTTTATGCTTCTATTTGATAAGTCTTTCCATTTAAAGTTCTTTATGCTTCTATCGGATAAGTTTATACTTCTTTATGCTTCTATCGGATAAGTTTATACTTCTTTATGCTTCTATCGGATAAGTTTATACTTCTTTTTGCTTCTATCGGATAAGTTTATACTTCTTTTTGCTTCTATCGGATACGTTTTCTATAAGATGAATGGTTCTCGACTTCGATATGACCATGACAGACGGAAGAACGTGTTAATGTATCATATGCAGTGGCGCTTTGAAAACTTGCGCACCAATTGCAGAGGACAAGAGAACAGCACTGGTATAGAAAAACAAGGCCAATGACAAGAGCTTCAGCCTGAATACCCTGCTCAGTGTGCAGGTCAACACCCCCCCCCCCCCACATTCCCGGATGACCAAAGTGGTCATCATCGAACCACGAAGGACGGACTATATCTAAGACAAAATGGCTCATTAACACCGATCTACGTTTAAAATATTCTTTGACTATACAAAACACAACCAAGATTATAACTATATCTACCTACACAAATGTTCATTCAACTAGGGCCGGCCTCGGGTGTGAGTTAAATAAAGCAGCCTCCGATTGGTGGGCCCATCGCACAGGACTCAAAGAACAAATAATATAGAGAAAAAATCGTGAAACAAAGATCATATCTTAAAATAAAGCAGAACTCTAGGGCTCAATGGCTATTAGCCTAGCTCCATGTATCTACTATGACTGAAGGTCCTCCTTAGAACTGCTCAGATCTACTTGTTAGACTACATATGTTTCAAGACAATTGCTTCTTCCTTTTGGTGAAATGTCGAAATGTTAGTTCCAATGCAGTGATCAAGCATTGTCCGTGAAGCACTCTCTCTTGCTATCGGCACTAGATGAACTTAGCTAATTTGTTGATTTAGATATAGACAAAAGAATGTTTTTAATTCATTGTATTTTTTTCGGTCTAAATATTTCTTGTTTTTCTTTATCATTTGGGGCCACCTGGGGCCTCCAATCACCCGATTCAACCAACACATACATGTGTGCTATAAATATCATGCTAATAATATCACAACAGCATATTCCATATGCTATATAAACAATACAACTGTTCCTGTGTCTACTACTAGCTAGATTACCCTTTTTGTGTTATCATATAGTTCAAACATTGTACAAGGCGATTGTAAGAAGAACGTTTACAATATTGCAATAGCAACCACGTATGGCATCGTGTGTATATTTCTTTACCACTAAATGAAAACATGGGGGCGCTGGCGGCAGTACTAATTGTTTTAAGGGTTTTCATTTGATAAGGCTGTATTTAATGACAGATAGCCTCTGAAATCGACAGCTGGAGAGCTCTCACGAGGGTCGCGGAACACACATTTGAGACTCATAGAAGTGACCTAGCCGGATTAAGGCGCAGACGACGACAGCTTAAGTAAGCCCCAACCTTTCTCGGCGGACAACGGATTTACCTGCTTTTAATGTGGCAAAATATGTAGGTAGCAACTGGGTCTGCCTGGTGATGTGAAATATTGCTCTATACTCTATAGAATCAAAGAATGCATTATTATTATTATTATTATATTCAACACCATGTTAACGTATGCCATCTTTCATATCAGTATGGCTATTTTTTGTGTTTATTTATATACACTATATTTTATTTCAATGACCAAAATCACAACATAAAGTTGACTGGACTTATGTTTTAGATACAACCAATCGACCTCTTTAGGATAAAGGTTTCAATTGAAAAAAAAAATGGAATAACTGTTTCTCCTGTTATTTCCCCCCTAATCTTTACCCTAGTCTAATTAAAGCAGCGAGGGGGGGGGGGGTAGTATCTCCTATTTAACTCTGTACCCCTTTAGCTCTTTTCCTCCCCCCTCCCCCCCCCCCCTATTTCATGCTTCTTTGACCATTCTGTACAGATATATAAAAGGAAAAAGAAACACATCTTCCTGCGTCTGGCATTCCTTAAAGCGCATACCTTAGTTGACCTTGACCACAGACCATTACAAAAATACGAACGTCTCGGCTAAGTCACGTATGGTCAAAGAGATTACATCACCCAGTCTTCAACCCTGGTCAGACCATCCCCACTTTTTTTTTTAATGTCCGTTTTACAGACGACTGGTCGCAACCTGTTTGAATTTGACATGGCCTGGTCAATGGGCTTTCGAGTTTCCATCCCCCCCATTCATGAAACCTATTACTTTTTAGAGCTGGTCCATTGACCAGGCGACGCTGGACACGAGTGAACACTGCGAATAGGGGGCGTGCCGGATCTTAGATTAACGAGACGGAAGAGGTCTATTTGCGTTTGGACGTGTGCGCACTACTCGTGTGACCTGGCCGCTATTGTCCAAGCGGTAACGGCCCGGACGGTCAGCAGACGTGGACAATGGTTTGGAAGAGGTGTCGCGAATGGACATCGGGGATAACGGAACGAGGTGTGATGACTGGGAAGGGGCGAGATAGAGCAAACAAAAACATGCGTGAAAACGCATGTAGGGATGAGCGGGGGGGGGAGGTTAGAAGTGGTGATTCAAGTGACTGACCACACACATACTGGACCGTCCATACACGCACAAAAAGGATTTGAAAGGTGGTTTTTTTTTTGTAATCTTTTCTCCTTCACAAAATAAAAACTAGGAATTGTGCTAATTGCAATACAATTCATGCTTCAATGCGCTTATCTCTATGAAGTGCTGGCCTCTTCAATTCTATGATGGGCCACACATCTAGTTTAAATAGCTGGCCAACCCTGTCTGCACAGAATAGCGCTTCTAAGTATACAGTATAAATATCGTTATATACATATATATACCATAGAAGCGTCTTATAAGAGATAAAAAACAACATCATAACACAGAATTCTAATCGGAGACGTGATTGTAATGTAAAGTGTCCACGGAGCTTTTTACATATCCCTTAACTCTTTCTCTCCTAATCGACGATGTCATTGTTGATTTGACCCCATTAAACTAAATTGATTTTTTAATTCATAAGCTTTAATTTTGTGGTGTGTAAAAAAGAGCATGCATTCTCCTAGAGTTTGAAACCAAATGTAACAGGATAGTGTAATACAAATGAGCAAAATGAATATTACTATCGGAATGAGGAAAATAATTTCGGAGAGAAAGAGTTAACGTTTTGGACCTAAGTTCTCCCCCGTTTCATTTTTCAGATTTTGTGGTCTACAGGGCTGATGATGTAAAGGTCATCTGTTTCTGTGGTCCGCAATTAACGAGGGTGTCAAGTGGCCAACAAAACTACCAACCAATCAGGGGCGTAACTAGGAATTTGGAGGCCCGGGGGGATTGACCTTTTTGGGGGCCCCTTTCATTTTGACATTCGACATATGACATGGGATAATGTACGCAAAAATATATAAGCCCCAAATCAAATTGGTTCCGTATATCAGTAAACTTAACAAAAAGTAATCATTAGGACTCTTTTAATGAATAATACCGTTGTTTATTAGTTAAATAATGCACAAGTGACAAATCTAAATTGATATCGCTTCACGTCGTGCATTCTGTGCAGCAAAGACATCTATCTATAACATCAACTACATCGAAACACAAAATAGAGCAGTGAGATTCATAACAAAAGAATATTTACATTTGACTAGAGTAACACCATTAGTAAAATCACTAAATTTAGGAAGCCTTCAGGACAGAAGACTCAAAAGTAAAGTAGCAATTATACATAAAACACTGAACCATAATCTTCAAATACAAAAACAAAACCTAATAAAATACTCTGAAAGACACAAAAATAAAGGCACATTCCTCGTCCCATATGCTAAGACAAATTTGTACAAATACTCCTTCTTCCCTAGTGCTATTAGAGCATGGAATGGGTTGCCTAAGCTAGCCAGAAAAACCAGTGATTTGGCAGAATTTAAGTCATTGGTTAATATGCATGACTAAATGCATGACGCGTAGGACGTAATCATCTTCTTTTTTGAAGTAACGATAAGTAAGAAGTAAGATAAGATAAGATAAGATACTTTCTAGTATTTGTGACTTCACTGACATTAAAGCCATGATAAGCCTTTCTTGTGTCATTGTGCTCCTGAGATAGCTTTTGATAAACTTGAACTTTGAGAATGATCTCTCACATGACGTAATGGAAGTGGCCTGAGTTCGCGGTATTCGGAGGAGGTTGCAAAGTTTGAGCACACGTAATTACCATATGAAGCCTGTTTCCTCAATATGTCTATTGGTGATTGTATTACTGGTTTGTTGATGAAAAGTGCTGGTGCATCAATGACATCATTGAAAAAGCGATTTGCCATTTATTTCATCATACAAACAGGAAAAGTAGCACAGTTTGTCATAAGCGGGTCTTCATCTAACAGGTGTCTTGGTTCAAGAAGAAACCCAAATGTATCCATTTTCTTTCCAGCCTTTGAAATTTGCCCTTCATCTCCATATGAAATCTGTCCAGCACTTCTGTCGCAACACGTTTGAATTGCAGTTCTATTGACAGTCCTACATTAGAACTCAACTTCCCATCAAGTCTTTTCTTTCTTGTTTCTTCTGGTTGTTTTGATTACAGGGAATCCATAGTATTCACTACCTTCTTTTGCTTTTTCGATGGATTGGGTTTTGTCAGTTTCTCATCATTTTGCAGAAAGCATGAAAGGGTACTAATTTCTTTAGTAGCTTATCGCATATGCAGTCCAGACTTTTGTAGTTTCTTCTGAACTATATTAATTGGGCGCAAGAGCTTTGACCAGAATTCAAGATAGGCAAAAAATTCTTAATTTTCACTGCATGAAGAAGAAGTGGACGAATTGTTAAAGTTCCTAGTATACAGGGCCGGCCTTAGGCCACTGCAGCCTATGCGGTCGCAGTGGGCCCCGCGCTTTCATAGGACCCGCGCTAATTCTAAGTGTACATTATTAAATTAAACCATTATAACGTATTATAACAGGGTTTTCGCGACCTCCTGATTTTCCAGGGCCTCCAGGAAATCTCATGAAAAGGCAAAATATACGATAAAGTCCTGAACTTTTTTTGAATTTATTCAAATCTCCTGAAGAATAGACGAAATTGACATTTTGGGATGCCTATAAATAAAAAGTGGCATTGCGAGCTTTCATTTGATAAAAATTTCTTGCAAAGACGAAAGTAGGCCTATTTGCTAATTAAAAAAAATAATTTTGACATTATGCTCATCCCTACCCAGACTAGGCCTCGCGCCATTCGTTTCGCATAGGGCCCCGCAAATGCTAGGGCCGGCCCTGCTAGTAGATATCACTCTTAAGAACTTTAAAAGGAAGGGTGTGATAATAACTTCAAAAGGAAGGATGTGCTAATATTATATGATATTACGTTATTGTTTGTTGTTTATGTTTTGTGCGAAAGCAAAAGGATTAGATGGAAATAAAAAGAGAGTTTCCATTGGATTGAGGAAAGATGAATAGAGGGGTAATAACTCGAGTGTGAAGTTTAATTCTGAGATTATAGACGCCAAACCCGAATAATGGACTGTTCTAGCATTATTAAGAATAACTTTTGGATCTTTCATACTCGATTCTGTAAATTTTGCTTCAAGGTTAATTAGTGTAGCCATAAAATACTCGCCATTCAGATCTATTATTAGTAAAGGTAACAAGATACCTGATATTCGCTGTATATCATGCAGTTTTATTCGTGGCAACAAAGTTTAAAAAGTAAAACTAACTTTAAAAAAAACTTTGATCTTTGTAGGAAAAAATATTTTTAAAATGTCAACAAAGCCAACGTACTGATAGACCTAGATCTAGGCTTAATCTTTGTGATAAATTTAATTCATAAATGTTGAAAAAAAAAAGACACCCGTTGACACTATTTGTCAATCAAATATATTAATTTATGTATTTACAAATACATTTCGGACACCCATTTGGCCCCCCCCCTAGGTTTGGGCCCGGGGGGATTTTAAAATTCTCCCCCCCCCCCCCCCCCCCTTAGTTTCGTCACTTCTTTTCACTTGTTAGCATTGTCCAGTGACATTTCTTTCTAAGCTCTTTCGTTTTTATTGCATAGCTTATTTCATCTCACTCTGCCTGTCTGTCTGTCTGCCTGTCTGTCTGGTAAACAGTTGGAACTTTTTTTTTCTACCATTTCCCATTCTCAGATCAAGTTGAAATTTTGCATTATGATTAGTTGTCGATGACAATACAGTAATCAATCCAAATATAAAATAATAACCAGTTAGTTAATCATTTAGTATTACCTAATTAGCTTCGTTTTATATAGCAGAAAGGGAGCTAAACTCTGTAAGTTTCAATAAATAGCAGTAGCGGTTATTTACCTTAGATGAGCTTCGTTTTTTTTTTTAAGTTTTTTTTTTTTTTTTTCTACGGCTTGTTTAACTATTGGTTGGCAACAGCGGGGCTCCTTCAGTACAACGTCCTTGACATTGTTTTGTTTATCTCTTTATTCCTTTCAAACTCTCTTGCGCTCTTTATTTCCTTAAGTGTTTCTCTTGGTAACCTTTCATGTGATCCCATTTCTCCACATTGCTTTGTCTTCTTATTCATTGTTACTACATCTTATTTCTTCAAAGAAAACGAATCATAATTAAGTTAATCACAGTAATCTTCTCTTTGCTTACATTTTGATTTCTTAAGATCTCGGATCAAGCTGAAATTGCGCACAATTATTTCTTTTACCTGCCAACACAATAGTCAATTAAAAAAAAATTAACCAATTAGTTAATTAACTATTGGTAATAAATTATTTTGTTTGGAATCTCAAGCAAGGGAAAGAAATAGTACTTGACTTAAGGGGTGGTACACGCTGAATTAGACCCCTTTATATTAGGAAGTCGTCTGATGTATAGTGAACACAAACATGAACTAGAGTTACTAGAGGCAACGCTCATAACTATACAACCTTCCGTGTTTATAGACTCTTCGATAACAGAGTGGTTAGCTTGAGAAGCCTGACAAGGTATAAGCCTACACGTCCGAATTCAGGTCGTTTCCTTATTTTTTTATTTTTTTAAAATACATTTAAAAAGCGATCACCCAGATACCCCGTTCTTTCTCCCCCTAGCCCAGGGATTCTCAACCTGTGGGTCGCGACCCCTTGGGGGTCGATTGACGATTTGCCAGGGGTCGCCTAAGACAATTGCAAATATGGATTGTTATTGTCTATTCTTTTTTTGCTGTATGTGTGTTGGGGGGGGGAGGGGTCGCGGCAGAGTGGGGGGTTGTAAAAAGGGGTCGCCGAGCATAAAAGGTTGAGAACCGCTGCCTAGCCCTTTCCAACTGGTCTCGACAAGAGATAGGATCGTAACGTTTTGAGAACGCTAAAAGCGTGAAATTGCGCTAAACAGAAACAATTAGTAAAAAAGTATTTCTAATTGCATAGATTTATTATTGTTAGTCTAGATCTATTACAAATTTAATTACATGACTGATCCAAACTTATTGATACACATTTTTTTTAAAAGTATTTTTAAGTAATAAAATAGAAAAGAGGGAAAAAAATATAAAGCGATATGCTGAAATTCGGGGGCGATATAATGGAACTTAAAGAAACACTGATGAAAATAGAGGATATGTTTTTGAAATAAAAGGAACACGAATTGTCTCCTTCTGTTGTGTCCGGTTCAACATAATCGTGTTTTTCGTAACCTTGAGTCATTGATCGAAACCACTTGTCTACCCCTGGTGTCGACCGAAGAGAACTAAGCTCACATTGATATAACATTACGTCACGTTTGGGACTTTAACAAGTAGATCTATGCCTGTGTGTTCCCCGAATGGAGCGCGTGCCATGCTTTGCCCATCCTAGGTTGTTTACCTGCTTTATTTTTAGACCGAATTTATAATTATTTTACAAACAAGGTTGAAGACCCACTAGAAAGCGGGCACTGGGTCAATATGTTTCAACTCTATCATCGCTTGCTTTAAGAAAAGGTGAGAAACAGAATGCACACTTATGTAGGTCATCTCAGGTAGCTGCGGCAATTTTTTTTTTCCATTTTGGTTTTATTCTCCTTGTCACTCAACAGCATTGGTCAACAACTGGTTGAATGTATATCGGTCAAGGTCGGATCTGGCTTGACTTTTTTTCTTTAAAAAAAATGATAACTAGTGTAATTAGTGAACTTGTTTTGAAGAAAAAAAAACGCGGTTGTCTTTTCTTGAAAAAAGAAAAAAGTTAATTTTTGCAGACATTATGTTGACGTTAATTAGAGATAGGCTGACCAAAACAGAAGTAATAAGCGGGGTTCTAGTGTAGTGAGGGACATCACGGTTAGGGAGCAAGGTTTTGGTAAGAGCTGGTGGTTTTGTGATGTAATCATACAGTGTGATGTAATCATACAGAATATGTTCGGGCATTTGATCAAGCCATGTAATTTTGGGCTTTCAATCATTAATCATAATCATATCGCGTACATTTGGTGTATAGTCTTCATCATTTAACTTTCGGCTTTTAATTTTAACACGCAGTTTGGGATTTTAGTCATACAATGTAAGTTTTGGGTTTTTAATCATACCATGAATAATGTGTTTTAATCACATGAATTGTGTCTTTTAAATCATACCATGTAATTTGGGCTTTTGGTCATACTGTCACAGTCAATAGTATTGTCATTGAGTGTCTGTTCGAGTTTGTGATGTATTGACGAGAAAAGAAGCGGAACATTTGGTTGTGCAGGCTGTTCGAATTCTGATGAAATTACAATGTGGTCTGTCGTAGTTCCTGTTCATAAATACTAGGTGCGTACGACGAGGAGAGGAGACTAGTAAAAGACGTGTATTTTTAGAGTATTTTTTAGTGAGTTATTTCATCCCACTCCTGACACCATTTATTGATAACAAGTCGCTGTTTTGTATCTCCAAACAGCTAGTACAAAACTAAAACGATGCAGGCGTATTAAATTCTTAATGTAGAACTTGAAATAAACACAAGCACGTTTATTTTTAAAACAAAACTGATTATAAATTTTTATTTATAAATAAACAAAGATTCTACTTGAAAGTATTTGTATATAGAGACATAGGTGAAAGGAATGTCCACACCGAAACTCAGAACATAGATCTAGATTTATTTCTTAAAGGATACGAGAAAGCACTCGTCATTGGTGGTTTCAATGAACTGGAAAAAAAAAAAAGAAACAGAGACACATTGTCATATCCTTATTGCCTCTTTATTTCATGACTTGGCCTTACAAGGTGGCTGTGTTGTCACGGTAATGTGTGGTTGAGAACTAGGACGGCCATTATTTTATAATTAGCACAGCACAACTTTACAACACATGTGTTGCCTTGCAGAAAGCAGCTGAAGTAATGCATTAGACACACGCGTCCTGCTTGAGGGGAATGTTAAATAACTTTGGTCAGCTTCAAGAAAAAAAAATTTCTACTATTAAGTGGCCCTTTGAGCAGTGTTCCCCAGACTTTAGACTTATGCGTACCCCTTCTAGAATTTTCGTAATTCTGAGTACCCCTCGCCCCTCCTCCTCCTCCCCCCCCCCCCCACTAAAAAGGATTTATGTAAATAAAAATCAAAGTTTACTTGACATTTTAGTAGGCCTACATACACAAAATAATAATTACCCTATCACAATTAAGTATTCAATTAGTGAGTTTATTTTTGGCATGCTTCATAGACACATCAAATACATTCTAAAACAAGATTACAAAGAGAGTTTGTGTTATCACACAAACTCAGAGGCGGCCCCCGTCGGAGTCGGATCCCTGTCGGATCCGTCTATTCGCAAGGAATATTCAAGACGATATTTAATTTGATTGTCAAAAGTAATAATGTTTCAAAGATTCATTTGCCTCTGTAAAAAAACTGTTTTTTTTTTTTTCTGTTTTACATGTTTCGGATGTTTGGATTTAAAAATAATTAACTTCTCGATGGACGACGGAGGATGGCGGCGAGCAGGGTATGACCCTGCCTGGTCGGGCAGTTTGCGCGCTGGACTGTCGTTCAGATTTATAGATTGTCCCTGGTTCAAACCCTGCTCGCTCCCATCCCCCTTCGTCCTGCAGGAGGTTTGGACTAGAAGTAAACTATCTTCAACTCCGAAGAAACATCCGTAACATTAAAGCAAACAAACAAAATACCCGGGACCGTCGAGATAATCAGTTCATCTCTACCGTCAATACGTCAGACGAGATAATCTTTCAGCTTATACTTCGATGTCTCAGCACGGCTATCAACAGAGCTATATTGGCATAAGGATGTAGATCTACATAAACTAAACTTCTGATTTAGCATCATAGCAAACAAATATTCGCAATTGACTAGAGTAACACCTTAAATAAAATTATTAAATTTATTGATCCTTCAGGACAGAAGACTAAAAAATAAAGTAGCAATTATACATAAAACACTGAACCGTAATCTTCAATTACAAAAGCAAAACTTACTAAAATAATCAGAAAGACACAAAAATAAAAGCAAATTTCTTAATTCATACGCTAGGACACATTTATACAAATACTCTTTCTCCCCTAGTGCTATAAGAGCGTGGAATGGGTTGCCTGAATCAGCCAGAAAAACCAACGACCTGGCAGAGTTGAAGTCAATGATAAACATTAAAAACGTGCATGGCTAGATTGACATAGGGACACGCGTTGGACGTAATCGTCTACACTTCAAAGGATAAGGTAAGATTATAATGTCCTAATTGTGGTTAGCAATACTAAGCGAAGAACTTACCTGCTAGGGCTTAGAATAGAGGCGCTCTGTTTTCCCTTTTTGCAATAATTGCCAAGCACCTGTGAGAGGACTTAGTTGAATGCCCCTTGCGTCTAGATATGAAGTGCGAAGAGGTAGCCAAAGGAGTCACTTGGGTTGGCGTTGCCTGGTGCGTTAAGCTAAATGTGTCACTCACCCCCAGTCCTACTTCCTAAAATAACCTTTCTCTTGGACATATGTATTTATTATAAAACGTTCAGAAACAGGCTCAAGTTACTAGCTAGAACAAATTGAAACAAAAAAAAAAGGGGGGCATGATTTTGTTGTTATTCCATGTTGGATGACATCATGACACCCACCGCGGCCGCACCTTTCACCTTCCGTATCAACGTCACTAGTGTTTAAACTAGACTTCATAACTAAAAGTCAGTAGGCTAATTATCTGTCATCTGGGGACACAATTTTTTTTTTGCCCCTATCGGGACCGACTCTGAGTTAATGTTATAACAATAACTCTCTTTGTATTTTTGTTATTCTTTAAGTGATAATCTTCATATCAACTGATTGCAGCTTTGAGGACATATTCTTTAGATGCTATATGATTTTGTTCTATCCTATAATCATCTGAAATAAAACTTTGGTGTCTAAAATGCTGGAGATGGTCTGGCAAAGATGTTTATGTCAATTAAAAGTCACCAGAGTGTGCTTCCCCTGCAGGAAATAAAATGTCCCTATTGATAAAAAAAATATTAACATGGCGGACATTTTTTCCAAGTATAGTTTCCAAGTTTCTCAGGAATGCGATTTAAAAGGTAACAGCATATTGAAAAGCGCGGTACTTTAAATTGCAGATTTTCGCACTAAACATTAATCAAAGTTATGCAGACATGATAAGTCGATAAGTTGATAAGTTGAGTAATAGGATATGAAAAAAAATCTGGGCCCCTCTTTGTAAAATAGCCATTCAAGCCAACGTGCGTCTATGTGTGTATGCATTTGTATACGGGAGTGCTAATTTCTTGTGCAGTACAGACAACGTCAATATATAGTCAAGTGCGTGTGTGTGTGGATGTGTGTGTTTGTGTTTGTGTGGACGTGTTTGTGCAGATGTGTTTGTGTGGATGTTTGTATGGATATGTGTGTGTGGATGTGTTTGTGTGTGGATGTGTGTGTCCTGGGGGCATATTTTCTCTATCATTCGTTTTCACATTGTAGATTGAAAAATATTGTTTAGCGCACACGCACACAAAAAACATTCCCATGCGCAGACACACACACACACACACAAACACAAACATTACCATGCGCAAACACACACACAGACACACACACACGCACAGACACATTCACACACACTGGTCTCAACAACAATACTACAGAATGCGACCAAATACAATTTAGAAATCGGAAGATGGATGTGATTTGTGGGAGGACGGGTTGTGGAGGAAGCTGAGTGGTGAATATATCGCAGTGATGGGGTGGTTGTGGTTGTGTGTGTCTGTGTGGGAGGGGGGTGATGGGCTGACATGGACGGAAAAACAATTGACTTGACCGACGCAGACTGGAAAAAAAAAGTATTTTCAAAAAGAGATGACGTCTATCTGGACATTAGTTAGCCGGACTGGGCGTCTGGCTTCCAGGATCCAACTTGGCAAACGATTAAAGATAGCGCCAGACGAAGGGTTCTCATGCTATAGTTTGGGTACATTCTTTTTTTTTTTTTTTTTACAGAGTCGCTTCTAACAAAGCAGAGTAAGGACTTTGAGAAAACATGTAACCTACATATTTTGCCACATTTAACGTATACAAGGCATTGCCTGCTGTGGATTGATTGAATAGTCTGTATTTTGATCATGTTTTCCTAACTTTGAAGCTAGCTTTTATCAAAACTCTTTATATATGTGCGGAAGTTTAAAAAATTTGACTGTTGGCACAACATGTGAACAGGTTTGGGTTTCTTTTTGGTCAAAACTCTTTCCCTACAAGACATACGATAACTTCAACCTACGTGTGTGGTAAAGCTGCTAGTTTTTCATTTTTGTTTGGTCAACATTGTTTTTAAAAATTATGTTTTGACCAGAACAACGAAATCCAGTTGAATGCTATCATCTCCCTGGAGAGAAATCACAATTTAAAAATAAAATGAGATTCAAATCTCTGACTTTTGGTTTCAGCCCATGAACTCAACCGTTTGACCACATATGCCCACCATTAACGATGGTCAGGGTGTCATGTGGTCAGCACAAAGACCAACCTTCTTTTACTTTCCCTAACTATTGTAAAAAAAAAAAAACATTAGAAAAAAGTGGACTCATGGGGGGGGGGGGGGGCCTAAAAATCCAAAAATTCTAAATCCCACTTTTCATAAGGATTAGAACCCAAGACCCCTCGATTCGAAAGCCATGCGCTTTCCACTCAGTCACCACGCATTACATGTACTATTAAAATACAGTGTAAGGTTAAACGACATTCGAACTCAAAACACTAAACTGTGCATACATTAAGCCTAGTCTCTCCCTACAATCACTAGATCTAGTACAGGGATCGCTTCTTTAGATATATTCACCTCCAGACATTGTTTCCAAGCCGGCATTCACAGCACGCATGAAGAGCGCAGAGTACAAAAGACCAAATCCCAACATTTTAGGTGGTAGGCATACAAATGATGATCCACGATTTTACATGAGTCTCAAAACCTGACAACGATGTGCCCCTCTGCTAGAACATACAATGGCGCCAGTGGAGAAGAGAGACATTACAAGGAAGAGACCAAACTCCGTATTGAAACATTTAAATCAGAGTTTCTCCAAGGAGGATTTATATAGTGAACCAGTTTGGCTGGTACTCTCAACAATTTTTTCTACTCGTTTGACATTTTTTTAGGATAAAACGATAGGCTTTATAAAAACGCCCAAATATGTCAGACAAAAGGGATCCAGCAATATTGGCAAGCTTTATAACAGTGTGTTTTCAGGGCCAGATTTAGACGTGATAAACTATTTGAGATATGAGGCTTTAATGTCATCAACATAACAAACATTTTTCTTTGCCTTTCTTCGAAATGATTAAAAATACACCTGGAACCACTTTTGGGGGGGGGGGGGAGGAAGGGGGCCCAAGCTAGTGGGAACCCTAAACTTTAGTTTGCGTTACCTTTAGGTTAATCCAGCAGTTGGCATTGCCTGGTTGGAACCTATGTTTCTAGGATCCGTAAAAACTTCAATCTCATATGCTGTTAAGAAAATAATGATACAATGGAACCATATCTTCTAAGGGTGAAAGGTGTTGCACCAAAACAGGCAAGGTTTTGATAGTGCGAGAGGTTTTTAGAGAGATAGAGCTGGTTCGAGTAAGAGTATGGAGACAAGGAATACCCGAAAAGCACTGCTAACTCTGGAAAGTACTGCTAACTCTGAAAAGTGCTGCTAGCTCTGGAAAGTGCTGCTAACTTTGGAGTTGATGCTAACTCTGGAAAGTGCTGCTAACTTTGGAAAGTGATGCTAACTATGGAAAGTGCTGCTAACTTTGGAAAGTGCTGCTAACTATGGAAAGTGCTGCTAACTTTGGAAAGTGCTGCTAACTATGGAAAGTGCTGCTAACTTTGGAAAGTGCTGCTAACTATGGAAAGTGCTGCTAACTTTGGAAAGTGATGCTAACTTTGGAAAGTGATGCTAACTTTGGAAAGTGATGCTAACTTTGGAAAGTGATGCTAACTTTGGAAAGTGCTGCTAACTTTGGAAAGTGCTGCTAACTTTGGAAAGTGATGCTAACTTTGGAAAGTGATGCTAACTTTGGAAAGTGATGCTAACTATGGAAAGTGCTGCTAACTTTGGAAAGTGCTGCTAACTATGGAAAGTGCTGCTAACTTTGGAAAGTGCTGCTAACTATGGAAAGTGCTGCTAACTTTGGAAAGTGCTGCTAACTTTGGAAAGTGCTGCTAACTTTGGAAAGTGATGCTAACTTT
The DNA here is from genome assembly GCA_036873155.1 of Biomphalaria sudanica. Taxonomy (NCBI): domain Eukaryota; kingdom Metazoa; phylum Mollusca; class Gastropoda; family Planorbidae; genus Biomphalaria; species Biomphalaria sudanica. The sequence continues at coordinate 969,845 of JAZGLO010006674.1, forward strand.
GGAAAGTGATGCTAACTTTGGAAAGTGATGCTAACTTTGGAAAGTGCTGCTAACTTTGGAAAGTGATGCTAACTATGGAAAGTGCTGCTAACTTTGGAAAGTGATGCTAACTCTGGAAAGTACTGCTAACTCTAGAAAGTGCTGCTAACTCTGGAAAATGCTGATAACTCTTAAAAGCACTGCAAGAGACCGAGTCTGTTCCGGACCTTGTAAGCATGAAGACTTACAAAAAAGGCTTTGATATGCTGCTCAAAGACAGGAAATTAACACCAGGTAATTTATTTTTAAAAAAGCATCGATTCTCAATGGGATACTTGGGAGAACAAAATGGTTTAAGAACTGCTGATCTACAAAAATTATAGCTAAGTTATATAGACAGTTCTGTAATTAATTACATTTATGAATTGGGAGGAAAGCATCTCACAACCCACAAACGCAAATATCCCCCCCCCACCCCCAGCCTAGGAGCTTCACGAATGTCAATTACAATTGTGTATAAATATGTAGTCATTCAAAACATCCCTCACATCTACAGGGGAACAAGATATACGTCTCACAGTAAGAAGCATGGTGAATTGTAAATAAAACTAATAGCAAAGAATTAACACGTATTCTACAACAGTCTTTCAGTTTTAGATTGGCCTGGGGGATTGATCAAGACATAAGTGATATAATGGGGCAAACGTATGGCAATGGGCTCGATGAGGTATAAAGGCATAGCTGGAAATAAGTGTTTAGAGAGGCATTGAGGAAGAAATAGTGCAATTGGCCCTGTGAGGTATGAAGGCATAGCTGGAAATAAGTGTTTAGAGAGGCATTGAGAAAGAAATGGTGCAATTGGCCCTGTGAGGTATGAAGGCATAGCTGGAAATAAGTGTTTAGAGAGGCATTGAGAAAGAAATGGTGCAATTGGCCCTGTGAGGTATGAAGGCATAGCTGGAAATAAGTGTTTAGAGAGGCATTGAGAAAGAAATGGTGCAATGGGCCCTGTGAGGTATGAAGGCATAGCTGGAAATAAGTGTTTAGAGAGGCATTGAGAAAGAAATGGTGCAATTGGCCCTGTGAGGTATGAAGGCATAGCTGGAAATAAGTGTTAAGAGAGGCATTGAGGAAGAAATAGTGCAATTGGCCCTGTGAGGTATGAAGGCATAGCTGGAAATAAGTGTTTAGAGAGGCATTGAGAAAGAAATGGTGCAATGGGCCCTGTGAGATATGAAGGCATAGCTGGAAATAAGTGTTTAGAGAGGCGCTGAGGAAGAAATGGTGCAATGGGCCCTGTGAGGTACAAAGGTATAGCTGGAAATTAGTGTTTAGAGAGGCACTGAAGAAATAGTGCAATGGGCCCTGTGAGGTACAAAGGCATAGCTGGAAATAAGTGTTTAGAGAGGCACTGAAAAAGAAATAGTGCAATGGGCCCTGTGAGGTATGAAGGCATAGCTGGAAATAAGTGTTTAGAGAAGCATTGAGGAAGAAATAGTGCAATTGCAACTTTGAGGTATGAAGGCATAGCTGGAAATAAGTGTTTAGAGAGGCATTGAGGAAGAAAAAGTGCAATTGCCCCTTGAGGTATGAAGGCATAGCTGGAAATAAGTGTTAAGAGAGGCATTGAGGAAGAAATAGTGCATTTGGCCCTGTGGGGTATGAAGGCATAGCTGGAAATAAGTGTTTAGAGAGGCATTGAGGAAGAAATAGTGCAATGGGTCCTGTGAGGTATGAAGGCATAGCTGGAAATAAGTGTTTAGAGAGGCATTGAGGAAGAAAAAGTGCAATTGCCCCTTTGAGGTATGAAGGCATAGCTGAAAATAAGTGTTAAGAGAGGCATTGAGGAAGAAATAGTGCATTTGGCCCTGTGGGGTATGAAGGCATAGCTGGAAATAAGTGTTTAGAGAGGCATTGAGGAAGAAATAGTGCAATGGGTCCTGTGAGGTATGAAGGCATAGCTGAAAATAAGTGTTTAGAGAGGCATTGAGGAAGAAATAGTGCAATTGCCTCTTTGAGGTATGAAGGCATAGCTGGAAATAAGTGTTTAGAGAGGCATTGAGGAAGAAATAGTGCAATTGCCCCTTTGAGGTATGAAGGCATAGCTGAAAATAAGTGTTTAGAGAGGCATTGAGGAAGAAATAGTGCAATTGGCCCTGTAAGGTATGAAGGCATAGCTGGAAATAAGTGTTTAGAGAGGCATTGAGGAAGAAATAGTGCAATTGGCCCTGTGAGGTATGAAGGCATAGCTGGAAATAAGTGTTTAGAGAGGCATTGAGGAAGAAATAGTGCATTTGGCCCTGTGGGGTATGAAGGCATAGCTGGAAATAAGTGTTTAGAGAGGCATTGAGGAAGAAATAGTGCAAAGGGTCCTGTGAGGTATGAAGGCATAGCTGGAAATAAGTGTTTGGAGAGGCATTGAGGAAGAAATAGTGCAATTGCCCCTTTGAGGTATGAAGGCATAGCTGGAAATAAGTGTTTAGAGAGGCATTGAGGAAGAAATAGTGCAATTGGCCCTGTGGGGTTTGAAGGCATAGCTGGAAATAAGTGTTTAGAGAGGCATTGAGGAAGAAATAGTGCAATTGGCCCTGTGGGGTATGAAGGCATAGCTGGAAATAAGTGTTTAGAGAGGCACTGAGGAAGAAATAGTGCAATGGGCCCTGTGAGTTATGAAGGCATACCTGGAAATAAGTGTTTAGAGAGGCACTGAGGAAGAGATGGGGCGAGGGACTCGGTTGTCGCACTGAGACAGGTGGGACCACAGGTTTAGTGAAGTACTGTTCGTGCGGTATGCCAGCTGGACTGTCGTTCGGTCGTCCCCATGGTCACTAGAGTTTATCCAGCTCTAATGGGTACCTAACATAGTTGTGGAAAAGCAAAGGCTGCTGGGCGTTGTGCTAGCCACATGACAAATTGCTCGTTAAGGGTTGGTCAAAAAAAACCACAACAGATGACCTTTGCATCATCTGCCCTATAAATCGCAAGGTCTGAAAGGGAAAGTTTTTCTTCAAAAGTATCCTGACTTTATATGTGACTTTCTTCATCTCGACAATTAGATCTCTATATCTTGCTTTTAATAGTGAAAGTATTACAGACACCTTTTTTTTTTCCTTTAGAAAATATATTTACACGTTTGATAAATCCGGAAAGCTATTGTAGAATGAAATAATGTTTTGAAAAACAGGACAAAAAATTGTAGCTCCAAAATATAATAGGAACAAATAAATAAACCACAAATAATAAAACGCCTCAAAATATTTGGATTTCAAATTGAATGCAATCTTGTTTTCTGTTTCAATGGCTTATCGGGTTTTTATGCTTCATCCGCCGCGTCTAGCTTCCTCTAGCTTCGTGTCCCTCTTACCCAGTTGCCTCACACAATCTTTCATGCCTCTCTCTCTTTCTCTTTCTCTCTCTCTTCGTTCAATGCTAACGAAATCCTTCATCTTTTTTATTCTCTATTTTTGTTGTTGACATCTTCCTATTGCCAATGATGGAAATCCCTTCACGTTTGACAAAATCCCTCAAGTCTCTTGACCGCTCACGCTAGGGAGGAAACAGAGAGGATCTCGGATATACAGACATGCTAAGAGAGAGAGAGAGGGAGATGGAGAGGCGGGGAGAGCAAGAGTAAACAAACAGGAAGATGCACAATAATAAGACCAAAAAAAAACAACAAACAACAAACAAAAAACTAGCAACGTGTTGAAAAGATCGCCTTGATTTACTGGTCTTTTGTCCAATAGGAGCAGACAAACACGCGCATTTCCGCCCCGCTTGCAAGTGAGGCAAAGGGGTCACGTGGCGTGGACTTGTCATCCCTCCCCCCCCCCTCCCCCGTGCGCGTGGCCGTCACTTCTGCCAATCCCGGCAATCAGCGCGTCTGCTGCAAGATGTCAAACATTCATTGTCGTTAGATTGACATCTCCGGGATAAATAGACGGTAAAAAAACAACAACAGACCCCCCCCCCCCCCCCAAAAAAAAATGTCTCCAACGAAAAGAAAAAGTCTTTCGTTTTTACTTCATTAGTTTCCAAATTATTCCATGTTTTGGGGGATTTTAAACATTTGTATTTAAAAGTCAGTTATTTCTGTTTACGCAATGATCTATGCGAGAATTTACAACCTGACCCTTTTGCATAAAATGAATTGTATGTACTTCAGTAAAAAATTTTATTTAAATCTAATTCAGTATAACAAAAATAGAATAACTCATTCAGTAGTATTTGGGGAAGACCTTTGGTGAATATTGACCTCAGAAATCGGTAAAACAAATTTTTGCGTATAGATTTCCCGGCAGAAATAGTTGGGCCCCAGACAACTGGCGTCATGTGGAACTTTCTGACCGCCACCCTCGGGAACTGGTTTCTGACTGCACTGTCCGGTAACTGGTTTCTGACTGTACTGTCCGGTAACTGGTTTCTGACTGCACTGTCCGGTAACTGGTTTCTGACTGTACTGTCCGGGAACTGGTTTCTGACTGTACTGTCCGGGAACTGGTTTCTGACTGTACTGTCCGGTAACTGGTTTCTGACTGTACTGTCCGGTAACTGGTTTCTGACTGTACTGTCCGGTAACTGGTTTCCGACTGTACTGTCCGGGAACTGGTTTCTGACTGTACTGTCCGGTAACTGGTTTCCGACTGTACTGTCCGGTAACTGGTTTCTGACTGTACTGTCCGGTAACTGGTTTCTGACTGTACTGTCCGGTAACTGGTTTCTGACTGTACTGTCCGGTAACTGACTGCACATTGCAGTTTTTGTTTTTTTGCTTTTTCTGTCATGTCCACTCAGAATATGACAATGACATTAAATGTGGTATTTTGTTGTATATGACAGCAATAATAATAGTACTACATCATTATGGGATAAAACTTATCTTTACAATATCACTATTTAATTCGTACTTTGTGGAAACGTCTGGGTGAGTGGTAGTTCTATAAAGAAGGTATTGTCTTTTTTTTAAAAGTATTTTTAAAAAATGTTTTTCTTGCCTTGATTGCACAAGAACATTTTTTTCTTGATAAAACCTTAAAAACTAATAATAGTTGTATAGTTATTATCAGAATCGACATTCCTGAAATGTGTCGAATAAAGATTATTGATTCCAATCAACAGTTTTCCTTTATTCACCAGAGCGTGATTTGGAACGAAGCTTTGTTCCCATTTACCCAACCAGACAAGAAATTGGAACATCTGATTACTAAGCGTGGCAACGCGGGTGGGTCCATTGTTTGAGTCGAGGTTCGTACGTTAAAAATTTAACTATCGCCATTTTTTTACTTCGT